>PYUH01000034.1:1529862-1574661 GCA_016808085.1 Suaeda aralocaspica | reverse complement strand
GGGGGGGGGGGGAATTGCAGAATTTCAAATTTCCCCCATTTCACCCTCTCCATTTTTCTTTAAATAGAGGTTAGGGGTGAAATTTTTTTTCACATCATCAATTGTAATTTTTAGAGAGAGAAAGTAGTGAGAGAAAGCAATAGTTAGTAGAGAGCATTTTCAAGAGGCGATTTCCGGTGAGTTCTAGGGCGATTTCAGGCGAGTTTTAGGGCGATTTCAGGCGAATCTCAGACGGTGAATAGTGTTTCAGATCTCTTATCTTTTAGCAACTTCTCACTCAGGTAACTATTACCTGATTCGGTCTTATTTTATTTTTCTTTATTTACTCTTTCCTTATATCATGTCATCTAGTTCATCTTCTCCCCATAATGCAAATAACCCTCTTAATTGTTCCTAGTAATAATCCGGTAGAGATGGGTCAGGGTTCATCACCTGGCTCTCAGTACCCTATTGCCCCAAATGTCCTTTCTACTTTGGGGTCACCTATTCTCCCATTCCTTCTTGTGCAGGAGGATAGGCAAGAACCAAACAAACAACCCCCCGGATTTTTACCAGCAAGGACCCAACAGACTCCATTGAAGAGATGGAGAGATCTGCTGATGAGGCTGAATCAGGACACTCGGCTACGGAATTAGAGACAAAGGTTACGGCACCTCCTCGCAAACCTACCTCTTATCGCACACCTGAGACTGCTCTGGTGAGATGGGATGCCATTAAGGACATCAGCATTTTCCCGTATGGCAACTCTTTCATAAACCACAAGAGTTTTCAACTCATTCTCCTTAAGAAGGGGAATTCTCTTCTTAGTGTGCCGGAGGGGTGTGTCGGTATTTATATGTCCATAATTGACATGGGCGTTTCTATTCCCTTCCTAACTCTCTTTTTAAATCTTCTTAGTCGTTATGATTTAGGATTATGCCAACTAACTTCGAACTCATGGCATCACATTGTAACTTACGCTACTACTTGTAAATTAAATAACCTTAGACCTTCTTTATCTTCCTTTGTACATATGCACAAACTGACTAACGCTGCCGGATGTAAACAAGGCTGGTTTACATTGGCTAACGACGATGAGTACATTACAGCCATTGAGAAATCTAACAAGCCTACCTCTTGGCGAGGGGATTTTGTTTTTATTAAGTATGAGGACCCCGAGTTTGTGGCTAGGATGAATAAATGGAATTTCAGCCTCAAATGCAAAGGCAAAGTAACCAACCCTCCTAAACTAAATGCCAATGACTTATCCATTTAAGAAATCTGTAGGAAGAACACAACTAAGTGGAAAGGAATGAGTTTTGAGATTCATTCCAAATGGATTCCTTTAAAATACCTTTTCACTGACTACAAGTTTTTTTAGGCTTGTGGGTTAGTGTATGGTTGTGATGCTGGTAGGTTTCTTCAATTTTTCATTATGATATTCTTTAATTTCATTTGTTATTGAATTCGCCTAAGTATATAACCCGGTTTTTCCTATTGCAAAGAAAGCTCTAAACGAATTGCCAGACGAGAAGAAGGGAAAAATGGACCAAGCCGAATTCCATCGACGTCTAGCACAAACAAAAGAGAAAACGCCTCTTCAAATGAGGTAATCAACCGAGGTAGGGATACCGGACTTGCCAAAAGTCCGTAGTTTGTTATTATATTCGACCTTTCTTTGTTATTATATTCAGCCTTGCTTGTAAGATAGTATAACTATACAATGTAATTTTTTAATTCAATAATATTTGTATAAATGAGTAGAATTTGCCAGTGTTTAATTTTTACGGACATATTAACAACTTTAATAGATATTAATCATATTGATGCCGAATATGCCCAAAATTATAGAACCTTGATTACATTCGGCCTCTCTTAAAGAGGCCGGATACATAAGCTTGAATAGATATTTGACACATCCGGTGTCATTTATTGACGCCGGATGTGCCAAATTTTATTGCAGACACATTAGACTCGGCCTCCTTTGGGATGGCCATTTTATTTTTATCATAAAGAATTTTGAGGCATTCGGTGTCATTGTTTGACACCGGATGTGCCAAAACATATCGCAACGAGTTTTGATTCGGTCTCCTTTAGGTAGACCGAACGTAAGACATGTAAACGAGAATTTGGTACATCCGGCATCACTACATGATACCGAATGCGTCAAATGTTAACTACTATAAAATTTATCTTTTTATATATAAATATTTGTATATATCTTGTTTACTCTTTATAAAATATATTATTTTATTTTATTTTATTATTTTATTTTTATTTTTGTTTTTTTATTTTTTTATTTTTAGGACTGTAAAGGGACTCGGTCTCCTAAAAGAGGCCGAGCTGAATATAGTTTGATGGAAGTTCGGCACATTCGACTTCATTTAATGACACCGAATGTATCTAATTTTATTCGTATTTGATGCGACTCGGTCAACACTTCTGAGACCGAGTTAAACGCTCTAGCATGGAGATTCGGCACATTTGGTGTCATCTTTTGAGGCCGAATGTGTCAAATCAGATTTCATACAGATGCAACTCGGTCTTTGAAAAGGTGACCGAGTTCACCATCTAAGAATGCAGTTTTGGCACATTCGGTTACAACTTGTGTTACCGAATGTTTTTCGGTTACAAGAGGTATTCTTTCTTTAAAAAGATAACGAGTTAAAGGTGTATTAATGCAAGTTTGGCACACTCGCTATCATTTGACATGGCCAAATGTGTCAACCTTAAAAAATTTTAACATTCTTTGAATTTCTTTTTAAAACAACTTGATTTCACTATTTTTTACTTATTTTTTAACAAATTAAATAACTTTGTGCTTTTGTTGATATTATTTAGTAGTGTTTATTCGGATATCCCATGAATAACCGAGTTAAATATAAGTGAATAATTATCTGGCACATTCGGTGCCTTGCCCCTTTGATTATTATCTGACTTATCTTTTGCATTTTGCAGTCAACAAGAGATATCCGGCCTTCAGTGTTGGGGAAAGAGAAGAAAAACAAAGGTAAGGAGAAGCTAAAAGCTCTCCCTACCAAACTTAGGAGGAAAGAGAGTTCCTCTCCACTCTTAATCAACCCTCAAAAGAAGAGGCCAACTTCCTTTGCCAGTTATGAGTCCCCTCCGGGATCTTCCCCTACTCAACCTATTGAGGACAGTCCGGCCTCAAAGGAGATCCCCTACATCAGAAAGGACAAAACTGTCCGATCTGCTAGCTGTCACCTAAGGACCATGTCTCTGACAATCCCTATGATACCGAGTTTGGATTGATGGATCCAATCCAACAGGATGATGCCAGACGAGCTGGTCTCACCATTGGGGGTATTGACAAGGACCCAACCTTAAAGGACTCCAATGACCTTCCTCCTCCAGACTTAGACCCAGCTGCTGGGATGCAGGAGGCCATCAGGGAGAACATGCCCCTGGAATACCTTGACTCAACTATGGCATCAGGTATCAAATTTGCACGTCATGTTATAACTTCAGTCTCGAGTAATCGTTCTAGAGACTCTATTACATCTCCTAGAGATCCTCGTGCCATAATTATTCCATTTCCAAATGCAGATGTAGCTGACTCCGAAAAAGACTTCTTGGATGATGAAGGTGACATTCCTTCAACCTCCAAAACTTTTTGACTCCAACTACAAGAAGGAGTTGGTGAGATAGGTTCTCCGTTGTGGAGACAAGAAGTACAAGGAGTCACTAAGGGGCATCCTTGACGGACAGCTTGGTCCTTGTTTTAACAGATGTATTGAGGTAAATTTTCTAACTTATTACTCTCAATTCTTACCTGCTCAATATTGTCTCTCTATTTCTTCTTTTCAATACTTAGTGAATTTCATATTATATTTCTTGTCTTTCATCTCTAGTACATCCAAAAACTAGTTGCTCAAACCAAGAAAGAGAGAGAAAAGGCAACCCAAATGCTCACCATCTATGAGTCCTGTTTAAGCGAACAAGTCCGTAGAATTCAAGCTCAGAATTCTCATGCTGTGAATGAGTTGTCTACTTTTCTGGGTCAAGCGAAAGAGCAAAATCTGGTCATGGAAAAAAGAAATGCGGAACTGTGGACGGAGCTTGAAGAATATAAAAATAAGGAATAGGACTTGGAGCAGATGGTGTCTGACAAAAGGGCTGCCGAGTTGAGAGCTAAAGAGGCCGAGAAGAAGGTAGCCGCGCTAAATGAGCAACCCAAAGCTGATAATGCCCGAGTTGAGGAGGTCGAGAAGAAGAAGGAAGAGGGGCTGAGCCAGGTTGGACAGTTTGCAGTACAAAAATATCTGGAGGGAGAGGAATCCACTAGACAGAGGATTCCAGAAGCTTGGAAACTCGGCCTTGAGGAGTATGTCCCCTATCAATATTTTGAGTAGAGACTAGACTATACCACCAGGGCTCACTTGGCCAAACTATGTAGAGACACTCCTCCCAGCCCTTTCAGCTTCTCAGATGCCGAAGACGAGGAAGAAGAGGCCGAAGCAGCTGCTGATGAGGACGAGAAGAAGAACGAAAATGACAAGGAGGTTGGGATTGGAGCAGACACCACTGCATCCACCACTGTTGATCAGCCTACACCAGCCACTCCTTGAATATTAACTCCTTTTTAATTAAACTTGTTGGCTTTTATAATCCTTTAACAATCTCAATATTTATTGTTGGTTTTTATTCCAACTGATTGTATTATACATATGTGCCTTCTAAGCACTTATTAATTTATCTTTTGATGCCTATTTCCTTAGTTTGATTGCTTTGTGGTTTTGCAAAAGCAAAAACAATTCATTTGACAATGGTCCTTATATACATTCTCTAAGTTTTATACTTAGAAATTTTGTAAGTCTTACAGCTCATAGTCCTTATAACTCATAAAGTTACACTCCATTTAGAAGTTTAAATCATAAGTCACTTCACTTAGAAGTTTGAAGCATAAGTTGAAAATTTTAACTTGGAGATTTCTCATAGAAATTTCAGTTAAAACATTACCTATAAGTTATAACATATATAAGTAAGCATTGAGATTCAACTTAGACATTCTTCATATCAGATTCATGAGTGTTTGCTAAAAGTTGACTAAAATTTTTGCATGTCCGGTGTAATCATATGACACCGGATATGTCAAATTTAGTAAGTTTGTTATTAGACTCGGTCTTCTTTTGGTGACCTGGTTTAATTTGTTCAAACCAATTTTTGGCATGTTTGGTGTTATCGTATAACATCAGGTTTACATCATGTAATTGGTTAGTAAACGACTCGGACTCCCTTTAGGTGTCCTAACTTATAGAGATTTGATACTTCAACACTCATTATTTTAAGTATACTTTATCCTCTTATATCCCCAGCTTTATTAGCTGGAGAGATTTGAAAATCAAACTTTTTCTGACAGTGAGATCCCTGAGTTTACAAATTTCNATATTTTGAGTAGAGACTAGACTATACCACCAGGGCTCACTTGGCCAAACTATGTAGAGACACTCCTCCCAGCCCTTTCAGCTTCTCAGATGCCGAAGACGAGGAAGAAGAGGCCGAAGCAGCTGCTGATGAGGACGAGAAGAAGAACGAAAATGACAAGGAGGTTGGGATTGGAGCAGACACCACTGCATCCACCACTGTTGATCAGCCTACACCAGCCACTCCTTGAATATTAACTCCTTTTTAATTAAACTTGTTGGCTTTTATAATCCTTTAACAATCTCAATATTTATTGTTGGTTTTTATTCCAACTGATTGTATTATACATATGTGCCTTCTAAGCACTTATTAATTTATCTTTTGATGCCTATTTCCTTAGTTTGATTGCTTTGTGGTTTTGCAAAAGCAAAAACAATTCATTTGACAATGGTCCTTATATACATTCTCTAAGTTTTATACTTAGAAATTTTGTAAGTCTTACAGCTCATAGTCCTTATAACTCATAAAGTTACACTCCATTTAGAAGTTTAAATCATAAGTCACTTCACTTAGAAGTTTGAAGCATAAGTTGAAAATTTTAACTTGGAGATTTCTCATAGAAATTTCAGTTAAAACATTACCTATAAGTTATAACATATATAAGTAAGCATTGAGATTCAACTTAGACATTCTTCATATCAGATTCATGAGTGTTTGCTAAAAGTTGACTAAAATTTTTGCATGTCCGGTGTAATCATATGACACCGGATATGTCAAATTTAGTAAGTTTGTTATTAGACTCGGTCTTCTTTTGGTGACCTGGTTTAATTTGTTCAAACCAATTTTTGGCATGTTTGGTGTTATCGTATAACATCAGGTTTACATCATGTAATTGGTTAGTAAACGACTCGGACTCCCTTTAGGTGTCCTAACTTATAGAGATTTGATACTTCAACACTCATTATTTTAAGTATACTTTATCCTCTTATATCCCCAGCTTTATTAGCTGGAGAGATTTGAAAATCAAACTTTTTCTGACAGTGAGATCCCTGAGTTTACAAATTTCAGTATTTGATTGATTCATTACTCTTTAGGAGTGATGAATCAATCAATCATATTGATTGCCCTTAAACTTAGGGATCGAAACTGATATTAGTTTGTTCGCAGTAAGGGTTTTTTCCCTAATAGAGACACTTATGGGGAGTTTGCCATATTAATGCCTTTTTGCCCTTATTTATCCCACATTTAGGTAAAATTCTAAATGTCAGACTGTAAATTCGGTGATCCATAATATCCTACGAGGGTACGTGCCCCTATTTGGCATAAAAGACTCTCTTCGCTTTTAATTTCCAAATGTTAACTTGTGGTTAATTCATGGGATCCTGCCCTTATTAGCTTCAGAACACTTGGCCAAGTTCTGAATTTTCTTAACTCTTGGTTAAGTATGGGGCTGTGCCCCAACTTATGAAATCAACAGTCCACTTTTGCATTTGCAATCAGCGTCTCTTTTAACATGTATTTTGTATAAAAAGAAGGATATGAGAGGAAAACAGATATTTTATTAATTGCGGCCCGTAGCCAATCCAGTACAATAAGAAATTCCTTTAATAATTGATCAAAATAAATCAAATAGGTGGGCTCATGGCCTTACATTATTGTTCCTTGAAACCAAGTTAAAGATAGTATTTCTTCAAGTTATTAGCATTCCATGTTCTAGGTACTTCATATCCATCTAAGGTTTGTAAACGATAAGTTCCGTCCCTTAATAATTCAACTATCTCATATGGACCTTCCCAATTAGGGGTAAGCTTGTCCAACTCATCAGTTCTCCCTATTGACTTCATCTTTCTCAGCAAAAGATCTCCTAACTTCATTAGTCCATGGTTTACCCTTTTGTTGTGTTCTCTAGCCATTTTTAGCTTATACATTTCCTGCCTGAGCAAAGCATTGCCCTTTACCTCAGGTAAGATGTCCAAGGTAGCTTTCATCATCTCCCAGTTAGCTCCTTTATCATATAGCATAACTCCCAATGTAGGCTCACACATTTCAATGGGGAGAACCGCTTCTGCTCCATATACCGACATAAATGGAGTTTCCCCTGTGGAGTTCTTTGCCGTTGTCCTGATAGACCAGAGAACATTATACAACTCCTCCATCCATAGACCTTTTGCAGCTTTTAGTTTTTTCTTCATTCCTGTGCTGATGATCTTGTTGAAGGCTTCCACTTTCCCATTGGCTTGTGGATAGCCAACTGAGGCAAAATGGGCTGAGATGCATTGGTCTTCTAGCCATACTCTTAACTGAGGGGTCTCAAATTGAGGGCCATTGTCGAACACTATTGACTGAGGTACCCCAAACCTTGTTATTTTATTATTCCAAATAAACCATTTAACATCCCCATGTTTGATATTTCTCATAGGCTCTACTTCTACCCACTTAGTAAAGTAGTCTACAATAACCAAGACATATTTCCTTTTCCCTGATGCTTGTGGATATGGGCCAAGAATGTCCGTTCTCCACTTAGCAAAAGGTATAGGGCTCAAAATTGGATTTAAATTATTTGGTGGTCTTTGTGGTAAGTTACCAAACAACTAACACTTCTTACACTTTCTCACATAAGTCATGGCACCATGTCTCAGTCTAGGCCAGTAATACCCAGTCCTTAGTGCCTTTTCTGTCAATGCCCTTCCTCCTATGTGAGAACCACAAAAACCTTCATGGATTTCTTCAAGCATCTCCTTACCCTTCTCTGGAGTGATGCACTTCAACAGTGGGTGAGTGAAAGACTTCTTATATAGCTGCCCTTGCCAAAGAACAAACCATGCATCTCTAACTTTTACATTGCTTGTTGTGGATTGTTTGGCAAGGTTCCATTGGTTTTGTATTCAATAATCTCATCCATCCAAGAGCTCCGACAATTGATGAAATTAACATCCTACGTTTCTTCTATACTTATTTTTTCTTTAATCTCCCAAAAGACTGTTCGGGGATTCTCTCCAACTGCTGAGCTAGCTAATTTGGAAAGAGCATCCGCTTGGTTGTTCTCAGATCCTGGTATTTGCATAATTTCGAACGTGTCCAGACTTTTCACTTCCTCTTGAATTATATTCATGTATTTGGCCATGCTGGCATCTCTAGCTTCATAGTCCCCCAAGTATTGACTCACAATAAGTTGAGAGTCAGACATTGCCTCTATCTTCTTTGCCCTAGCGGCTTTACATAGTTTGACACCGGTAATCAAGGCTTCATACTCAGCTTTATTATTTGATGTTTTAAACTTGAACCTCATGGCATACTCATAGGTGTCACCCTCGAGCGATCTATAAAATAATTCCAGCCCCACATCCATTCGTAGTAGACGAGCCATCAACATACAAGGTCCAGTGGTCAATAATTGGTTTCTCTATGGGAGGCCTTGTCATTTTAACTATAAAATCTGCAAAATCTTGACCCTTGATAGCCTTTCTTGGTTCAAAAGAAATGTCTAATGAGTCCATTTCAAGAGCCCACTTGAGCATCCTTTCAGATGTTTCCTATGACAAAGCTTTCTTGAGTGGTTCATCAGTATATAAAACAATTTTATGAGAAATAAAATGGGGTCTCAACTTCCGGCTTGGCATAAATAATGCCAGTCCAAACTTCACAATCAGAGCGTATCCGATCTCAGCATTTTGGAGCACATGACTCACAAAATATACTAGGTGTTGGACCCCAACTCTCTCAATTAATAGGACTGATGAGAGCGCATGCTTTGACGCTGCTAAATAAATAAACAAATTTTCTCTTTCAATGGGGCTGATTAATCTTGGGAGAGTATGTTGGTGTTCTTTCAAACGAATGAAGGCTAACTCGGCTTCTTCTGTCCATTCAAACCTAGGACCAACCTTACTTGCTTATGGCTTTTTCTTAATCGTATCAAAGAAATAATGGCATTTATCACCTACCCTTGATAAGAATCTACCAAGGGCAGCTAGGCATCCGGTCAGCTTCTGAACCTCCTTAACGTTTCGGGGAGAGGTCATATCCAGAACAGCCTTGACTTTATCTGGATTGACTTCAATCCCTCTTTTATCCACAAGAAATCCCAAAAAATTTGCTGAAGTTAATTCAAAAACACATTTCTTTAGATTTAACTTCATAGGATTAAATCTAGGTGGCTTAAATGGCGAGCAGCTACGGGAGTGTTATGTGACAAAAACATCCCGTTAAAGGTGAAGGGGAAATTCTACCACACTGCCATAAGACCAGGGTTGCTCTACGGTACAAAATGTTGGGCTTATAAGATGGAGAACATTCAAAAAATAGGAGTTACGGAGATGTGGATGTTGAGATGGATGTGCGGGAACACTCTAAGGGATAGAATCAGAAATGAAGTAATACGTCGAAAAGTTGGGGTTGCAGACATAGCAAGCAAATTAAGGGAGAATCGATTGCGTTTGTTCTGACATGTTAGACAGAGACTTGAGGGAGCCCCGGTGTGACGAGTGGAAGGGTGGGATCATGGAAATCTCAAAAGAGGTAGGGGAACACCGAAAATGACTTGGTGGGAAGGGGTTAAAAAGGATATGAAGCTTTTAGATTTACAAGAGAATGAGGTTCTTGATCGTAGGCGATGGAGGAGGAAAGTTTATGTGGATGACCACATGGAATGATTAATTTTGGTTCATGTAGCCGACCCAATTTTGTTTTGGGATTAAGGCTAGGATTGATTGTTTATAACTTCTCAATGTTTCAAAAGTTTCTCTTAAATCTTCCACATGATTTTTCATCTTCTTACTCTTTACTATCATATCATCAATGTACGCCTCAATATTCCTTCCCAACTGGTTCTTGAAAACATCATTTACCAAACGTTGAAAGGTAGCTGGAACATTCTTTAGACCAAATGGCATCCTGGTATAACAATATAGACCTTTTTCAGTTATAAAGGCTATCTTGTCTTGATCTTCCTCCCATAGAGGAATTTGGTGAAATCCTGAATAGGCATCCATGAAACTCAATAAGGCATTCCCCGCCATGGAATCAACCAATCGGTCAATTTTTGACAAGGGAAAGATATCCTTAGGACAAGCCTTGTTGAGATCTGTATAATTAATGCACATCCTCATTGTACCATTTGGCTTTGGGACCAGGGCTACATTAGCCACCCAAATCAGGATACTGGCATAGTCTAATGAATCCAGCCTCCAATAGCTTATTCACTTCTTCTTCTGTTGCTTTGTTGTGAAGTTCACCCAAATTCCTCTTCTTCTAATGGATTGGCTCGGCGTCAGGTTTAACATTCAGTTTATGTACAGCAATGCTTAGGTCAATGCCTGGCATTTCTTCAACAACATATGCAAAAAAATCCTTGAATTCTCTTAACCACTTTCTCATCTCTACCCCAACATGGTCGTCAGGAGCCTGGCCAACCTTAACAGTCCTGTTGGGATTGGCTTCATAAAGAACAAAATCTTCATGTTGACAAACAGGTTGAGGTCGAGTTACTTGACTCAGACTGTGAATGGCCATCAATTCATTTTTAGCCACCCCCTCAACATTCCTCTTTTTGGTTGGTTCTTCCACCTATTCAACCTAAGCAGTAGGTTTGAGGGTGGTGATGTAGCATTCTCTGGCCATTTGCTGGTCACCACGAAGAGTTCTGACTGCCCCATTGTTACACTCATACTTCATGAGCATGATGTGTGTAACAATGACTGCCCTAGAAATGTTAAAAGTTGGCCATCCAAAAATTATATTGTAAGCTAACAGTTCTTTAACTACCAGGAACTTGACGACAATGTTCCTAGCCCAATCTTTGTCCCCTATCTTGATTGGTAGGGAGACAGTACCCATTGAGTTGATCACCCCTCCCCCGAATCCAATAATTGGATGGTGGATAGTTTCCAAAGTGGATACATCATACTTAAATTTCTTCCAACAAGCATAACTAATGATTTCAGACGAGCTTAATTGCAGTGTCAATTAGTATTCACTTTACTCTCATATTAGCCAATTTCAATTACACCACCAAGGGGTCATCGTGTGGAGTACGGACATTGCCCCAGTCCTTATCACTAATCATGACTTATGGTAACTTGACCTTGGCATCATGTCCCATCTCTGGTGATCCTTCTCGGGAGAGACTTCGTAAGTACTCTTTACTCCCTCGAATGGTTGGTCCGCCAGCTGCAAACCCACCAGAGATGACATACACCACATCCTCCTCCGTCGCATTACCATCTTTGGGCTCATTAGCCTTAGAATCTGTTTTTTGCTTGGAGCCTTTCTCCTGAGACTTGATCAATTGTTGGACCTTGCCAGCTAGGGACTTAAGTGCTCTTTTCAGATTAAAGCAATCATTAGTATGATGCCCCGTATCCTTATGAAAGTGGCAATATTTGCTTGAATCTCTATCCTCTTTCGCACTTCTCGGTGGTGGTAGATCATCAATGTTAACCTTGTTTCGAATTTCTTTAAAAATTGAGTAGAGGTCTTTGGTGAACTCTACCTTAGGGCTATCATTTGACTTTCTTTTCTTGGTTTGGAAGTTTCCTCCCTTGCTCGATGTCCCGGTTGCCCAGGTGGCATGTTTCTTTTGATCTTTGTTTTTGGGGTGTTGATCATTCTTTCTATCATCCTTTCTGTCTTTCCTGGTTGAAGCACAAAGCTCTTGGGCATGAATGAAACATTCAGCCTCTTCCGGAGTTCCTTTCAATGTTTTACAGTTTCTTCTTACAACATAAAATTTAAAAGTTCCATCGCGGAGACCTCTAAAGAAGTTATCAAACGCTACTTGATGAGGCTATCGCACACCTATCAAAAATAAAACTAACCACTCTAACTAATATAGCTAGGGAAGTAGGGATCGAATCCACAGGGAAGCAATTAAACCTATTAGTTCTAAAAAGTCTAAACCGTGTAAAGGGCCTTTGAGTGACGATTGTGACTAAGAAATTAACTAGAATTAGAGCTAAATTGATTAAGGAAATTAATTAATGACTAAACCTAGGACATCGGTTCACCACAGATTAACCAACGAATTGCACACAAATAATTAATTATATTATCAATTTCCTTGAATTAAGGTCCACTAATTCTCTCGAATCTAGTCCCCTTCAAAACTCCTCTAATGGCTCTCGCTCACTTAGACTCGTTTTGCCTATTGTCCTTATGATCTAATTGTGGTAATCTTACCTCTCGGCATCGATTTCAACAATATCAAACTAACAACTAAACCTGGCCAGTATTTAATTGAAAGCAATAGTAATTGACAATAAGAATTCAAGCACATTAATAGTTAAACTAATATTTATGAGCAAAACATCACCAAATAATCCATGGATCCCCTAGTCCTAGAAAAAGAACTACTCACTCATAATTGAAGAAACAAAAACTAAAACAATAAAAGTAATTAAAATACTAAACATGATTAAACTAAACAAAACCAACAACAATCAAGAAAATTAAATCTAAACATAAAACTATTAAAACTAAGAACATAAATTGAAAATAATAACAAACATAACTAAGAACAAGAATTAAAATTAAAATAGAACCTGAATATTATTGATTGAATGATTGAATAGAGTTTTACACTTTGAGAGAATTTTTGGAGTAAACTAGGATTCTAAAGTCAAAAGAGGCGTAATCCCACTAATTAGGAGGAAAAACACTTAAGTACTTAGGCTAAACAAGGGAAAAACACGCTGATTTGGGCCTTCAGAGCCACCCACCCGGAGGGTCCGGGCGTGCAGCCCTCACCCGGGCGCACAGCCTCGACTCGGGCGGGTAGCCTATTTTGCTTCGTTTCTCGGTTTTCGATCGTTATTCCTTAATTTCCTCTTTTTTTTTCGTTTTAACACTTCTAGTCTTCGGTTTAGCTTCCCAAATGACTTCAACTCTTCACTAACTTCTTCAAGTGTTTCAAAAGGCTCGGTAAACAACGATAAATCATCGATTCCTGTAAAATCTAATAAAAAGCACAACAAACACTCGAAATAGCAAAAGCTAGTAGAAATGGTCAAAAGAGCCGTATTAGAGCTAAAAATCAATCGGGATCGGGGGTAAAATACTTATAAAATATCAACTTATCAAATTCCCCCAAGCCAAACCTTTGCTTGTCCTCAAGCAAACAACTAAGGAAACAATGACTTCACCCCCTTAACTTTGCAAAACAAGACTAACTCAAGCAATTCCGAGTATGCAAGATCCTCAACCAACCCATCAAAATCCCTTGACCGCCATTCACTCAAATCAAAATCAATAAGCCAACCATGTAAGAAATAGAATTCGATGACTAGAGTAGCTCACTCGGTGTCACTCCACACATAAAATTGAGCATAGATAATGAAGCTCACCCTTAATCCCGAAAAAAAATGCAAATGCAATAAGTGTTTGAATGCAAAATTTGAGAACCCAAACCCACATCTCACACCTCATGCAAGTGTTTAAAGATAGTCACTCAATCCTAGTATGAATGTCGACTCGAAATGCAAGTAATACTCCCTAGCTTTGGCAATTGACTCGTTTCACAAGAACTAAAAATATGCACATGCTGATCAAAAAGGTCTTTATGAGCTTGTAACGTCGCTAGGGTGATGGGTAGGATAGAATTTGGGATAATGTGGTGGTAAATGCGGCTATACGCATGTAGCAATTAAAAATTAAAATCAACATCTCCAACATCAACTCCAGTTCTCATAGAATCACATCACGCCATAAAGCTTTACATTTCAGCTACTCTAAATATCACAAGCCTTTTCTTTTTCAACATCTTTTCAATTCCTCATTTTTTTTTTCATTTTTCATTTCTTTTTTTTTCTCTTTTTTTCTTTCAACTTTCAAGATTTTTTTTCAACTTAGGTTCACGACTCTTAATGACATGTCAAGGATAAAATCATCACACATACATATCTAGGCCAATAAAAGATGTATAACATTTTAATTCTTCATTAAACTAGCCTAGACATTGGTATGCAGAGCCTTAATGTGAGACCTATTATTAAACTTTAACAACAACCTTTTCACAATTTTCCAATCCTCCAAAACCTCCAATCAAATGTAACACAACAACAAAACAACTCCTCAACTCCCCCAAGCCAAGCTTGAGCATATATCAAATGATTAGAACAAGGCCAAATAGGGTTGTAATGTGGCTAAAATGCAAATGAAGGGTAAAAGCTCAAAATAAGGACCAAGGGAAAATTTTGTGAAGGAATACCTAAAATCTGAAATCTTCTAAAAGAAATGAATGCCTTTTATCATTTGCAGCATGTAACATATCAAAGCCAAGCTACTAGAGTCAAAAGCCAAAAACATGGATCATACAAGCACCAGGAACTAAGCACACATGAAAGAAAATAAGCATAGAAAAATGTATGCGGCTCAAATCCTCCCGTTAACACAGCTCAAGCCTCTACTCTACACATGGTTATAATGGCAAGATTAGAAATTGTTTCAAGCTAAGTCAAGTTCAAGTACAAGTTGGCAATTCCCAAAACAACACTCATCAGATGCCCAAATCAATCAAAAACATTTTAAATTGAAATGCGGGGCACAGGGAAGTCACCATTCACAAAGTTTCATCAGACCAATCAATCAAATAAAGCTAACCATCAAAAGTAAATAAAGAAATCTAAACTATGAAAGCTGTACATTTTTTTTTGGTCATATGTAAACTCCTACTTCTAACAAGTAGTACAAACCATGTGACCATCCTAAGAAAGCAATAAAACTACGCTAGAAAGCAATAAAAACTAAACTAAGAAAGCAATAAAGTTACCTCCCCCAAGTCGGACTCAGCAATGTCCTCATGCTGAAGGAAGTAAGGGACTCCTCTCAGTTAGACTGGAGGAAAGTGTCAGTGTCCTCACTGGCACTACCATCATCATCATCATCACCACCTGCTCCTCCTGCTACACTGGTCCCTTCTCCAGGGTTGAAGTGGTACCATGACGAGTGGGGGCCAGTGGAAGGTACTACGCCGGTACATACGTAGTGGTCGTAGATCGGGTACATAGCAAGGCGATGATCCTGTTCAAAAGTGGCAAACCGATCCATGAACTGCTGCTGCTGGATCTGGAAGTTGTTAAACTGGTTCTGCAGCTGGTTCATCTGCGCCTTCCACGGGGCAGGGTCTATAGGTGGTTGTTGTAGGGGTTGCTGGGGTGGTGGTTGGGGCACGAACGGCTGGGCTTGGCTTGGCCCAGCATGTCCTAAAGTACATGCAGAAGAACCTACAAGACGACCATCCAGAGGCATAAGATAGGATTGCTGATCAGGCAGCAATCCGGTCAGTGAAGTATCAGGGAGGGTAACAGAAACTCCCTTGGATGGTCCTACGTACCATCTGATGCGCCCCCCACCACACAAATCTAGCCAATCACATTGGCTGAGGTAGGCGGCATCCAAGTAGCGGGACCCCAAAGCAGGGGTCCTCCCATACTCAAAGTTCGCCTTATAGTACCTGCCAACAAAAGTCAGAAGTCCGCCAAAAACAATATTGTTAATGGTAGGCTCACCAAATCGGTCGGTATCAGTATAAGTCTTACATTGGGTATAGAGATGCATAGCAAATAGATGGGGAAGATGAAGACGATAAGGAAATGAAGTTTTAACTAAGTGCCTTCCTAGGCACCACATCTCTCTGGTATGAACTTCATGTTGTTCAAACCGACCAAATACCGTTCCTGCAAGAAAACGATGAGTGATCCTAGCAGAAGGCTGGTGGATTAAATTAGTCTTTGCATGCTGCCAGTTGGTCAGATGCACACCTGTCAAAGAATACCATCAAGCTACATCATCAAAGCCCTTTGGGGGTCTAGCACGCCCCCAACTGGCCAAACCAAATATTGCCCCAAAATCTTCGATCGTTTCATAACGATCGACATTAAACATTCTAAAGCCGACACCTCTAACAGGTGCCTTGGGGTTACCTGTCAATTTCAAAACTTGACATAAACTCATATGTTATGTCAGGATAAGTCGGGGCATCCATACCAAAGAAACTATGCATACCCATAGATCGAAATAATTCCTCAGTTTCATTATGAATACCTAAAGCATGCAATAGTTGATGATCAATGAAACGGGTGGGGGTAACATGCCTTATTTGAGTTTTTCGAACCTTACCTTTTGCTCTTGGGAACCAAAAGCAACTAACCCATATGTAGGATCACGTCCTAGCCCTCGTGGTTCGCCTCTTGTGCTTTCTCCGACCCGTTGCCTTTTTGGTGCCATGGAAAATTAGCGAGTAGTAATTAGTGGGTGTAAGATGAAAGTGGTTGTAAGTGAAAACTTTTGTAGGGATCTAAGAGAGAATGGAAAAGGATTGATTTTGGTGAAAATTTGGGTGAGTAATGAGTGATATATAGTAGAGAGAAGTTAGAGAAAATATGGAGGAATTTGTAGGGAGAGAAAGTAAAGATAAGAAAATGAGAGGTGAGAGAAGGAACAAGGAAGAAAGAAGAAGAAGAAAGGCGTGGAAAAGGAGGAAAGAAAAGAAATCAAAAAGAAAAGAAGAAAAAAAAACAAAAAAAGAAAAAAAAAAAGCAAAGGAAGTGCCACACGCCCGGCCCGAAGGCTGAGCGCCCGGAGGTGGGCTGCTCGCCCGGAGGGTCCGGACGAATGGCCTTTTAGGGGAAATTTGAAAAAAAGCTAAGTGTTGGAAAACGGGTTACGCGCCCGGGACGAAGGCTTTTCGCCCGGGGTAGTGCTGTTAGCCTGGGGGGTCCGGGCATGCAGCTAAGCGAGATTTTTTTCGTCCTTTTTTTTTCACTTTTTCACCTAAATTGCACCTGTTATCACACCGAAACACTTGAAACATTCATTAGTACCTCACTCTCCCCTTACCAATACTAAGAAAAGAGCTAGAGTCCCTTCTAAACTGAAAAAAAAAAAAAAAGAAAAAGCTACTAAAAACTAAACTAATTACAGGTTGCCTCTCGCAAAGCGCTTGTTTAAGGTCATTAGCTTGACCGTATTACCTCATAGCTCACAGGGGTGTGGGTCTCGGAGATGGATTTCTTCAACTAGGCCAACAACATCACCTTCATAGTAGTGGTTGAGGCGTTGTCCATTAACCTTGAACCGCTCTCCTTTCTCGTTCTGGACCTCTACAAATCCATATTTGCTTACCATAGTAACAATAAAAGGACCGCTCCACCTAGACCTCAACTTTCCAGGAAAAAGTTTCAGTCTAGAATTAAATAATAGGACCTTATCACCTGTTGCAAATTCCTTTCTTACAATTCGCTTATCGTGCCATCTCTTAGACTTTTCCTTATAAATCTTAGCACTATCATAGGCTCCCAATCGAAAAAAAACTCGTCTAGCTCATTTAATTGGAGTAATCGTTTCTCACCTGCAAGCTTGGCATCCATGTTGAGCTCCTTTACTGCCCAGTAAGCCTTGTATTCTAACTCAACTGGCAAATGGCACGCTTTCCCATATACTAACCGATATGGAGATGTACCGATAGGTGTCTTGAAGGCCGTTCTATATGCCCATAATGCATCATACAGCTTGCTACTCCAATCCTTCCTTGACTTTGCAACCGTTTTCTCCAGGATGGCTTTGATTTCTCGATTTGAAACCTCTACCTGACCACTGGTTTGTGGATGATATGCTAATCCTGTTCTGTGGTAAACACCGTACTTCTCCAGCAGTTTATCTAGCCTTTTCTCATGGAAATGCTTTCCCCCGTCACTGATGACAGCTCTAGGGACTCCGAACCTAGGAAAGATAACCTGCCGAAACATCCTCAAAACAGTGTTAGAATCACAATGGGGGGTACCAAGAGCTTCCATCCATTTAGAAACATAATCTACAGCAACTAATATGAAACGATTACCATTCGAGGATGGAAAGGGGCCCATGTAATCAATACCCCAAACATCAAAATTTTCTACTTCTAATATAGCTGTTTGGGGAATTTCGTGCCTTTGTGAATTATTATCTGTTCGTTGGCACGAATCGCAAAACATAATAAAAGCTCGAGCATCCTGTAGGATAGTAGGCCAATAAAAACCTGATTCAAGGACCTTAAACATCGTCTTAGAAGGTCCAGCATGACCTCCATATGGTGAGGAATGGCAATGGTGGAGTACACCGTAGACTTCCCATTCTGGAACGCATTTCCTGTATAAACCATCTGCACACTCACGAAACAAGTTAGGATCATCCCAAAAGTATCGCTTAACATCATGCAAAAACTTCTTTTTCTGCTGATAAGTCAAATCAGAAGGTAAGACACCTCCTACAACATAGTTAGCAAAATCAGCAAACCAAGGGGAATTAACACAAACTGCAAACAGATGTTCATCAGGAAAAGAATCATCAATGGGGGTAGAGATCTCCCCATCATCATACTGTATCCTCGATAAGTGGTCAGCTACCACATTCTCTGCTCCCTTCTTATCACGAATCTCGAGATCAAACTCTTTAAGCAACAAAATCCACCGAATAAGCCTCGGTTTGGCTTCCTTCTTTCCAAGCAAGTACTTAAGAGCTGCATGGTCAGTGTAAACAATAACTTTCGAACCTACAAGGTAAGTACGAAATTTATCTAATGCATAAACAATAGCAAGCAACTCTTTTTCTGCATGGTCAGTGTAAACAATAACTTTCGAACCTACAAGGTAAGTACGAAATTTATCTAATGCATAAACAATAGCAAGCAACTCTTTTTCTGCATGGTCAGTGTAAACAATAACTTTCGAACCTACAAGGTAAGTACGAAATTTATCTAATGCATAAACAATAGCAAGCAACTCTTTTTCTGTGGTGTCGTAATTAACTTGAGCTTCATCTAAGGTCTTACTAGCATAATAAATAGCATGTAGGACCTTATCCCTCCTTTGACCTAGAACTGCACCAACTGCAAAATCACTAGCATCACACATTATTTCAAAAGGTAAATTCCAATCAGGGGACTGTATAATGGGTGCGGAAATTAGTGCATTTTTGATCATATTAAAGGACTCCAGACACTCATCGGTGAATTTAAATTCAGCATCTTTCAATAGCAATTGAGTTAGTGGTTTCGCAATTTTAGAAAAATCCTTAATAAACCTGCGATAAAAACCAGCATGACCCAAAAAACTTCTTACCCCTTTTACATTCACCGGAGGTGGCAGTTGCTCAATTACCTGTATTTTCGCCTTATCCACCTCAATAACGCGTTCGGACACCAAATGTCCGAAAACTACTCCTTCATTGACCATAAAATGACATTTTTCCCAATTTAAAACCAGATTTACCTATTCACATCTTTCGAGCAATGAGGTGGGGTAGGGACTACGAGGACTTCGTTGACGTATACTGGAGGTGTAAGTAGATTCGACTCCTGTTGATGTGCCCTCTGAGAACCTGCAAAAAGGGGACAATAATCGTGTAGGATTATTTCCCCCTCCGATGCTTAAGTATTTGTAAGAGGAAAAAGGTAATGTAATAATAAGAAACAAGTAAGTAATCTAGAGAGAAGTTTTAGAGAGAAGTTATCTTTGTATAATGTAAGATTTGAATGAGATTGAATATCGAAAAATGAGGATTTTGAGGGGTATTTATAGCCACAAGTACAATCATCTTGCCGATGAGAATACGACACTTGTTGCCATCTCCTTGACTCTTTTTCCCTCATAATCCATATGGGCTTATGACATTAAACTTTCAAGGCCCAATGGTTTGCTTTGGTCTTTATATAAAAAACGAATTAGAGTGTGACACGTGGCGGTGAACAATCTTCCCATTACTTGTTCAAATAGACATGTGGTCCAGTCGTATGATGACATGTGGCTAAGTGGGACCTACTCATGGTAGATCCACTATTTCCACGTGGCAGTGCCATGTTAGCATTTAACACTGGATAGGTAGACACGTGGCCAATTCAGAAGCTGACACGTGGCAGCCTACTTGGCATACCACATCACAAGGCATACAAGTGTGCAGCCCTACCATATAACTTATCCAGTGACTCAAAATCTTGCCCAACTAGTTGCAACTGAATATCAATGGGCAATTCTCTCTCAAAACGACTAGTCTTTAGCTTCTCCGTTGCTACAGCTTCCTTAGCAGACCTAGACAACTCTATAAACTTTGAGTAGTACTCAGTAACCAATATACTCCCATCTTGAGCTCTAGACACTCATCAGCCTTATGCTTTTGAAGGAACACATGGTAGAACTTGCTGTGAATTTGCTCCTGAAACACAGTCTAATTGAATCCTAGCAACGCCCTAATCACTGCTTAATTCTGTGACCACCAAAGATCTGTTCTCCCCTAAGGTAGTAAATGCATGTTTCCCTTGATTCTTCATGACACTCAACCGCACCAAGCAGCTTGTTGAACTCTCTCATCCATCCCTCTAAAATAATTGGATTGGGTTCTCCTTGGTATGTATGATGTGGATTTTAAGTGGTACTCGCAAATAGTATCAAAACTCATGTTTGATTCAATTAAACTCCCACCCCTAGACGAATTTAATTGAAGACTAACTAATTAGCACACACCTGAAACTAATTAGTTAGGATCTAAATTCAATCTTTCACTCTTGAATTCAGGAATTTATGAAATAATCTTAAACAAGTAAACTCTTTCAATTGCGCAAGAAAGAAACGAAATTTTTTTACTTTCAACAAATTAAACTTATGTTGTTACATAGAACCCTTAGGCTATTTATAGGAAAATATCCTAACAACTTAATAACAACCCTAAATAACTTAGACAATTTCCTACCAATAAGAAAACACGCCCCTTTTGTGGTTATCCACAAAACCTGCTACACATAAGACCACTTGCACAATTTGGTCTTTATCTTGAAATAATTTGCACAAATCCTAACAAACAAAATTCTATTCTAACAAACTATTTATAAATGAAATAAAAAAATGAAATGTTCAATTATATCTTGTGGAAGCTCGCCAAAATGAAGCCCAAGAATCGTCTTCAAGATCACCAAAACACGCGCAAGAAAACAACACTACCATTCTTGATTTTTCAAGAACTCTTCCAAGAATGTATCTTTAAATCAAGAAACCTTCCAAGAATGAATCTTTTAATCAAGAAACTTCCAAGAAACCATTCACCATGTTCCAAGGATAATCTTGAAGGAAACGACTAGCTAAAAAGACTCATATATATAAAAGCAATGATGTCCACTGTGAGAAAAACCCTGTCAAATGAAGTGGGAAAAAACTCATGGACCAAACCAACTTATTCCCTGGAACAACCATCTGTATCCATCTTGTAATGTGTTAGTCCAATTCCAATCCAAACATGTTCAAATGATAGACAGACATATTAACACCTTACTCCACCAAGTGTAATGTATTAGAGACTAATGGTGTTGGCTTAGGAAGCCACCACTATCATCCACAGTGTCATCAATCTTCGCTATAGTCACCCATACCTGTGATTTATCTCTATCAAACCCAATAAGATTCAGTATAAGATTGGTTGGCTCATCCACTATTGGTTCAATATAGGATATCTCACTTGTACTCAAATTCACATCATTCTCCCCTAGTTGAAACGAATTTGCCCTCAAATTCACATCATCATATTAAGGTGAGAGATCTTCAATGTTGAAAGTGGCACTCACATTACCATACTCATCAGGCAAATCAATTTTATAGGTATTGTCTCCATATGCTTCTATCACTTCAAAAGGTCCATCAGCTCTAGGCATTAGCTTATTCTTGCGTTTATGTGGGAAACGCTCCTTTCTGATATGAATCCATACCAAATCACCAGGTTTGAAAACATGTTGAGTTCTGTTCTAGTTAGATCGTCTACTGTAGATTTCGTTCATCTTATAAATCTTCTTTTTCACCGCTTCACACGTTTTCCTGAAGACTTCTACTCGTTTTTGCGCATCTACATAGATTTCGTCTTTGGCCAAAGGAATTAGATCAATGGGCGTATATAGATTGACTCCATACAAAACTTTGAATGGTGAATGTCCTGTTGTGGAAGAAACCACTCTGTTATAAGCAAACTCGGCATGAGATAAGCGAACATCCCAATCCTTCTGTGTTTTACTCACAAGGCCTCGCAACAAAGTACCCAATGTTTTATTTGTGACTTCAGTCTGACCATCTGTCTGAGGGTGATGAGAAGTACTAAAAAGCAACTTGGTACCAACCACCTTCCGCAAACACTTCCAAAAGTGACTCAAAATTTTCGAATCCCTGTCACTTACCATTCTTTTGGGAATTCCATGTAGCTTTACGATTTCTTTGAAGTATAGATCAGCAACATGCTGAGCATCATCAGTCTTGTTTATAGCCACAAAATGCGTCATTTCGGAAAACCTATCAACCACTACCATAATAGAATCACGTCACCCCCTGTGTCCTAGACAAGACAATGATGAAATCCATACTGAAACTATCACAGGGTGTATCAGGAACTGGCAATGGAGTGTAAAGCCCCTTCACAAAGGTTGACTTTGGTCTTTGACATGTAGCACACCTGGATATAACAGATTGAATATCACCTATCATCTTAGACCAATAGAAATATTCACTCACCATGTCATAAGTCTTATGAACTCCAAAGTGTCCAGCAAGTGCGCCACTATGAGCCTCTCTTATCAACAATTCACGAACTCCACTCTTAGGAATGCACAATTTGTTGTTCCTGAATAAAAAACCATCCTTAATTGTGTAGTTCCTTGATGGATGTTGATATTCTGTAGAAAAGTCTGAATCACTGACATATAATTCTTTCAGGTGCTCAAACCCTAGAACTCTGGTATCAACCATAGCAAGCAGATATGATCTCCTTGATAAAGCATCAGCTACCACATTATTCTTGCCTTCCTTATACCTGGATGAAAAAGTGAAAGATTGGAGAAATTCCACCCACTTGGCATGTCTATAGTTGAGCTTCTATTGATCATTAATGTATTTCAAGGCTTCATGATCTGAATGCAGAATAAAAGGTTTAGGGCGTAGATAATGAGACCAATGATCCAGTGCTCGAACAATGGCATAAAATTCTCGATCATAGTTGGAGTAATTCAATTTTGCGCCACTCAGCTTCTCACTGAAATACGAAACATGCTTCTTTTCTTGAATTAGCACAGCTCCATTGCCCACGCCACTAGCATCACATTCAACCTCAAACAGCTTGTCAAAATCAGGCAACACAAGGATAGGTGCGTTGCATAGCTTCTCTTTTACCTAGTCAAAAGCCTCCTGAGCTCGTTGATTCCACTTGAACTCTCCATTATTCATCAACTCAGTAATAGGAGCTATGATAATTGAGAAATTTTGTATGAATCTCCTGTAGAACGAGGCTAAACCATGAAAAATCTTGACTTTATGCAAATAGGTAAGTGTTTTCCAAGTTTTAACAGCTTCAACTTTAGAGGGTTCCACCATAATACCCAAGCCACATACAATATAGCCAAGGAAAACAATCTTTTCCTACAAGAAGTCACACTTTTCCGGCTTCCCATACAATTTCCGCTCGTGTAAGTTACTAAATAATTGCCTTAAATGATCTAGGTGCTCATATATGTTTCTGCTATAAACAAGAATATCATCCAAATAGACAACAATAAACTTGTTCAGAAAAGGCCACAATACCTCATTCATCAACCTCATGAATGAACTAGGTGCATTGCAGAGTCCAAAAGGCATCATCAACCACTCATATAAACCCTGTTTAGTCTTAAAAGCAGTCTTCCATTCATCACCTTCACGAATTCTAATCTGATGATAGCCACTTCTCAGATCTATTTCGAAAACATGCTAGCTCCATGTATTTCATCCAACATATCCTCATTGTACATTCTCCAAGAGCCCTATTTCTTAGGTACTAGCAGAGCAAGAACTGCGCATGGACTCATACTATCACGAACTAACCCCTTTTGCATCAATTCATCAATCTGGTGCTGGAGTTCCTTAGATTCTTAAGGATTACATCTATAAGCAGGCTTATAAGGAATAGGTGATCCAGGAATAAAATCAATAGCATGTTCAATTCCTCGAATTGGGGGTAGTTCATCATGCAATCCATCAGGAAACACATTAGTAAATTCTTCAACTAAAGGAGTGAGTCGCAAATCTGTAGGAACTTTATCTGAGGTTGTTTCCTTTACAAAAAAATATGTGCAGGACTCCCTTGTTGCATCTCCTTCTCAAATTCTTTAGCAGAAAGGAATAAACTAGATTGTTTTTTAATTCTTTCCTGCAGATCGAGTCAATGGTAGGAGATCTATTTGTTTCTTACCCTTCAGCACAGAGTAAATATTTGATTCTCCAATATGTTGCACCATCCTTTCATACTGTCGTGGTATTCCTAGGAGCAACCGCCACGTAGTCATAGGCACAAGATCACAACACAATTCGTCATTGTATAGTCCAATTGTGACATTGATGAATGCTTGCTTCTTTACTTCAATCCCCTTTGTGTCATCAAGCCAATTCAATTTATAAGGACTATTATGGTCTCTCTGAGTCAATTGTAGTCTTTTTACCAGATCTTTGGATGCTACATTCGTGCAAGACACACTATCAATAATCAAAATGCATAGATATGGACCGATCTTGCAGATACTGTGAAATAAGCTTTCTCTCTGCGTTGCATGTGGTTTTACTGCTGAGTGTAAGGCTCTTCTAACCAAAAAAGCTTCGCCACCTTGTAGCAAATGAGGTTGATTCACAGTTTCCAGAGTGTCTTCATCAGTATCCTAACCACCTTGGTTTTGAATGATGTTCTCATCATCGTCAACCACAATCTGGTAAATATCCCTCAGTTGCCCATAATCTGGTCTACTCCGTTGCCAAGGTGCGCCTAAACGAACAAGAAGAAGCAAGATGACTATAACCTTGACATTTAAAACAACTCCTTCGATCTTCATACTCTACTTTAGAAACCACTTTCTTTAGTTTTTCCCCTGAAGAGCTAGGAGTTGCCGGAACTAAAGTTGGTTGTGGTGTTGGATTTGCTTTTTTGTTTTTACTCATATCCGGAGGAGTGTAGCTAGATTTACCAATGAAAGGCACGAAATTTTTCGTGGAATAACCTTTGGCACGTTTCTCCACTTTCAAGGCCAGTTTGCAAAGATCATCAAAAGTATGATATTGAGCCAAATCGAGCTCTTTATCAATATTTTTGTTCAAGCATTTCAAAAATCTTGCCATCTTCATATGTTCTCGTTCCTCCAAGCCACAAAGCAAAGACAATCTCTCAAATTCAGTAATATAGTCACGCACACTCATGGTGCCTTGATATAAGGAAGTCAACTTGACATAGTTCTGTTGATCAAATTCAAAAGGAACATATTTGTCATACATCTTCTTCTTTAGGTGAGACGAGGTGACGATTTTTGCTTTGTTTTGACGTTTTCTTTTAGCCTTTATACCTTTATACCACAATCGTGCATTCTTAGTTGATCTGATGTAAGAAATCTTAAAGGTTTTTCAATCATCAAAACCTTTGTACTCAGCAATCTTCTCCACTTGTCTTTCCCATTCAAGGTAATCATCTGGTGAACCTTGTCCCGTGAAATCATCAAGTTTAATTCCATGATCACCAAGTTTATGCTTACTTTTGGGACATTTTTTATGTGAACCTGAGGAAGAAGAAGAGTGAGAGGCATCATCATCAACATCATCTCCACAAAATAATGCACTGATTGAGGATAGAATTTGCGTTAGCCAAAACATCAATTCATACATTCTCTTGTCTTTGTCTCACGTCCACATCTTCTAGTTTAGTCATCATGTCCTGAATTAATTTTGTTAAATTAGATTCCCCCATGATGGATTGAAAGAACTCTGAAATCTGATACCAAATTGATGTGGATTTTAAATGGTACTCACAAATAACACTCAAAACTCACGTTTGATTCAATCAAACTCCCACTCCTGGATGAACTTAATTGAAGACTAACTAATTAGCACACTCCTGAAACTAATTAATTAGGATCTAAATTCGATCTTTCACTCCTGAATTCACGAATATATGAAATAATCTTTAACAGTCAAACTCTTTAAATTGCACAAGAAAGAAACAAAATTTTATTGACTTTCAACAAATTAAACTTATGTTGTTACAAAGAATCCTTAGGCTATTTATAGGAAAATATCCTAACAACTTAATAACCACCCTAAATAACTTACACAACTTGCAACCAATAAGAAAACACGCCCCTTTTGCGGTTATACACAAAACGGGCTACACACAAGACAACTTGCACAATTTGATCTTTATCTTGAATCAATTTGCACAAATCCTAACAAACAAAATTCTATTCTAACAAACTATCTAGAAATGAAATAAACAAAACAAAATATTCAATTATATCTAGTGGAAGCTCGCCAAAAGGAATTCCAAGAATCTTCTTCAAGATTGCTAAAACACGCACAAGAAAACAACACTACCTTTCTTGATTATTCAAGAACTCGTACTCTTCCAAGAATGCATCTTTAAATCAAGAAACCTTCCAAGAATGAATCTTTCAATTAAGAAACTTTCAAGAAACCATTCACCTTGCTTTAAAGTTAATCTTGACGGAAACCACTAGCTAAAAAGACTCACATATATAAAAGCAATGATGTCCAGAATGAGAAGAACCCTATCAAATGAAGTGGGAAATCACTCATGGACCAAACCAACTTATTCCCTGAAACCCCCATCTGTATCCATCCTGTAAAGTGCTAGTCCAATGTCAATCCAAACATATTCAAATGACAGAAAGACATATTAACACCTTACTCCACCAAGTGCAATGTATTATTAGTGACTAATGGTGTTGGCTTAGGAAGCCACCACTATCATCCACAGTGTCATCAATCTTTACCATAGTCACCCATACCTGTGATTTATCTCTATTAAACCCAATATGATTCAGTATAAGATTAATTGGCTCATCCACTATTGGTTCAATAAAGGATATCTCACTTATACTCAAATTCACATCAATGTAGGCGGGTTGCTTTGAGATATTTCCTGGAGAAGTCCCCCAGCGGGGTCGCCTCCATTACCATTACCTCTAGCGGCTAATTGTTGAGCTACAGTTGCCAGTTGCCTTATTAAATCATTCAGCTTATTGTTGTTACGCTCAACCGTCCTATTTCTCTTGTAGGGGAAAAGACCTTTTTAATAAACTACGTCTAACTCTAAGTTAGAACAATACAGAATGAAAGCATCTTTTTCAATTCATCTCATAAAAAAAATTCTATTCCTTTGGAGAGATTCATTCACTTAGTTTTGATTGTTTACAGAACTATTCAAATAAAATTAAGCATAAATAAAAAAATTTCCCATGTTTTTGCTCTACTTTGAGACACAATTCCATAAAACTAAATCATTTTATTCATTTATTCTCATAAGAGTTCCAAAATGCTTAGTTTTCTTAAAGTTTCTCAAGGCTTATTGCCACTTATTCTTAAGGAAATAACAATCTAAAAGGTCCAACATCATTTAAACATTGACAATACTAAACAACATAAGTTTAAACTAACTCGTATTCCTAACACATAATCATAAACATTAACATTATCATGCTTGTCCTTAGACATCACATATTTTCAGGTATAAACTCAGGATCATCCCTAATGTCATCTTCAACATCATCCTCCAAATCTTCCTTAATATCTTCATTCATGTCCTCTTCGGGATCAAGTTCAATTCCTTCTTCTTCCTAAGAATCAGACACTAAGTCCACAAACCCTTGTATTACCGGATCTGGATCCTCAATCTCATAGCATGAACTATCCTTTGACTCACAACCTGGAGAACCTGAAGCAGCTTCATTATCATCCAATACAGCATTCTCTTGATCATTTGGAACTGGTGTGGTTGAGAACTCCGTGCCTGAATTTGACATTTGAAACTCTTTTTTTTTTAATATTGTCTTCTAAGTACCTCCAATCACAACCCCATTGACCATTTTGATCCCTAAACTTAGCATAACTTGGAAGTCCTCCCACAAACTGGAAATCATCGAACTTTGCCTTTATCTCCCAGTAAGGTGGACGATTTGGCAAACAACGCACGATTAAGGCAGACACACAAACAGGTTGATCCCACTCCTTTTGATTCAGCACCAAACTCATATACGAACAATAGAAGCGAATCTTCCACACATACTGAGGTAGACTTTCATAGTCCTTTTTCTCCAAAGTTCCCAACTAGGTTTCCTTACTAGGTAGATGGTCTAACATCCTGCAACGACACTTAAAACTAATGGGCCATCCTTCCCATACAACAAAACAAAAATAAAAGTTTAACAACAAATAGGGTCTAGTGGCCAACAAATAATTTCTGCTACACGTAACAACACTTTCAAACAATCACTTAAATTCATGAAGAAAAAGAAATAAATCTATCCTACATGCTAAAACTTCCTACCCAATCTCACCACTTCTTATGAAAGCAATAACACATTATAACATAGCTCAACTCCTTACATATCTGCATAAATAAGTAATTTAAACTTTTTATTTTCAAATACTTTTGAAAATTACTATTTGTAGAAAAATGTTCCACTTCCAGTAACCATCTAAATAAGAAACTTCTTTTTCCCAAAATAAAACTTAGGGTAACCAAAATAATAACTTATTTTATTTCGAAAACTAAGCTCTGGTAGCAACTTTGTAACACCCCGGAATTTCCTAACTTTCTCCTTGCTATTTCCGGAAATATAAAATAAATAAGGTAGATAAAATAATAAAAATACTTCCTACTTAACTAGGAAAAACCAAAGTATTACCGCCACTGTGATAATGGTTAAGGCTTTTATCAAAGTACTACAGCGGAAGTCTTTTCTTTTAAAACCAAATTAAAACTCAAAAGAACTTTCAAACCAAATTCAAACAAAATATTATTACAACTCGGAAGCGCATTAACGACCCTTCAAAACCAAATAAATGTTTAAAATTCGAATATCTAAAAGACAATAATAAAAGTAACTAACAAGTGAACACAAGCAAAGAAAACAACAATGCAAGCGCTCAACACTCAATCTCAGCAGGATTGACTATGTCTACCTAAACCTGTTTCTCTTTATTCTAGACAACTACTCTCCATCGAAATGGGTCGTCGTAGGACCAAGTCAAAGACAAAGCCATGCACACAAAACACACACACACACACACACACAATCAGTAAATCCGAGTACATAAATACTAGAGACTATGAAAAATAAGATGCACAACAAAATAAAAGAATAACACACACTTCTTACCATTGTCACCACTACATACTTGTACATAGACTCATCACATTAAAAATCATTTATTATATTTAAATCTTTGGATTTTGCATCAAACGGGTTTCCTTTCCTTAACAGTCGCCCTAATGGGCACCAACTTGGGAGCAACTCCAAGAAGGTATTACCTCTGTCACATAATGTGACGCAATTCCAGCACATTTAAAAAAATATAAAAGAGTACAATGTCTTGTATCCCGGTTAGAAGTTACAGAAACTATACCCATAACTCCCCCCATTGTTCGTACTCAAGGTATAAACAGTCCAAGAGTTTTGATGCTCTTCTTCTTGGATTTTATGTGATTAACAGGTTTAGCAATTGTTATGACTCACACAAAATCACATAAGAACATATATGGCATCAAGCAAACCACCGTATTAATTGTCTAGATTATAACATGATTCAAAAAGTAATTTTGTGTGTCCTTTATTTATTTAAACTTTCCTTTACCACACTTTAGTTGTGAGTGGCTAACTATTTGCTCACTACTTCTATGAAACATGTGAATAAATATTCACTAACTTCATTTCTTATTGATCAAGTAATTAATCAACTTAACTGCTTTCCTTTCTTTATTGACTACTAGTCAAAACTTTCAAAATAATTAACATTCCAACTTCAATGATATAATAATAATACTATAAAATTGGAATGTCTAACTTAATGAACAATGCATACTTTTCATACAATCATGTCCACATAACTTCTCATGCAAGTCATCTCAAGTCAACAAAACATCAACTTCTATTTCTATAAAATCTAGCATGGAAATCAAACCAATCTAGCATGAATCCTATTTACATGATTGCCTTTAGTACTTAATTATGTACCTTGTGTTATAACGGTTCCACCACTACTTCTAGAAATCACTCAACTCGAATTCTTTTACAAAGGAAAAATTGAAACTTGATTAAAACCCTTGTTGACTAAATTCTACAACAACTCTAAACCAACTTTTTACATTAGAAACTTGTCCCAAACCTTCCCTATATTGTCTCTACTCACTTCCATACTTTATTTTCTAATTTCCATTGCAAAACATTTGATTTTCGATAATTTTCCAAAAATAGCAGCTTTAAAAAGTTGATGAAGTCCTCCTTGAAACCTTTCTAAATATCATAATTTGACCTTAAAATAATAGATTCATGTCCTAAGATCATCATACGATGTTTTGGTGTGTAAAAACCAATTATAATTAATTATTTCTTGTGTTACTATTTTTAATGCGCAGAAAACATGTTAATAACAATTTACAGCGATATATATCGATTAAAAACTCATCAAAACCTTTTTAAAACTTTATTTTTCAAGCATAAAACACTTTTAGAACCTTATACTATCATCGCACTTATATTCTATGCATTAAAAATAATTTTTCATACTAAAAAACATGTCCATAATATTTTTACTTCTAATATTCATACTTTTAAAAATATGACAGCAATAATTATTTACTTTAAAACCTTCACAAAAATCATTCTAAACTTCATAAAATCATCATGAAATTATACTATAAAATCAATAATCATAATATGAATGTTTAGAGTGTTAAAAATCACAAAAACTAGCAATTACATTAATTTCTCAATAGCCCGAATTCATAATTTTAATGAGCAACTCTTAAACATGAATTTTAATTTGCAAAACATGACCAAGAATTCAAAATATGATTAATACTATAAAACATGCCTAAAATATAATTATAAAACATGATTAAACAAGATTAAATTAAAAAGAAAAGAGAAGAGAAAGTTTTTTTTTCTAAATAGTGTTCGAAATATCAAAGGAAGGGGGAGGAAGAAGGTGGCCCGCGGGTGACCGGTGGCTGGTCAGTGAGTAGGGCGGCGAGCAGGGGGACGACAGGTGGTGGCCAAGTGTGCATGTGTTCCGACGAGGGCTGGTGTAACACCCTTGAATTTCCTAACTTCTTTCTCTAGATTTTCCGGAAATATTATAACATATATAAAGAAAAATAATTTTTATAACTCCTAATCAACTAGGAAAAACCAAAATGTTACCGCCACCGTGATAACAGCTAAGGCTTTTTTCAAAGTACTACAGCGGAAGTCTTTAAAAACCAAAAACAAAACCAAATTAAAGCTCCAAAGTAAAACTTAAAAATAAGCTCAAAACAAAACAAAAGAAAAACCAAAAGAAAACCAAAATAAAACCTTATTACACTTCGGAACCATCTTAATGGCCCTTTAAAACGAAATAAACTGTAAACTTCAAAAAAAAAAGTCCATAAAGCGTTAAACTAAGAAAACTACAATGCAAGCACTCTCACTCCAGCCCAGCATGATTGACTTATGCCCACATGTACCTGTAGCTTTCTCTTATTCTGGATGACTACTTGCAATCAAGTGGGTCATTGTACGGCCAAGTCAAAGACAAAGCCATGCACACAGAACAAACAATCAACAAAGCTGAATATATAAATACCAAAGACTATGCAAAACATGATTAATATTAAAAATAAAATAAAAGTATAACATACATACTTCTTACCGTTGACATCTCTTCACCTGTACATAGACTCAACTCAAACAAAATTATTTATTATATTTAAACTTAGGATTTCGCATCGAACGGGTTTCCTTTCCTTTAAAATCGCCCTATTAGGCACCAACTTGGGAGTAACTGCAAGAAGGTATTACCTATGTCACATAAAGTGACGGAATTCCAGCGCATTAAAAATATAAGAGTACAGCGTCTTGTACTCCAATTAGAGGACATAGATCACTGTTATACGACTCCCCTCATTGTTCATGCTCAAGGTATATACGTTCCAAGAGTTTTGGTGTGAATCCTCTTTTACTTTAAGTGATTAACTGGTTTAATAATGTTATGACTTACACATAACAACACATAAAACCATACATGACATCAGACACATCAATATTAATTATCTTTGCTTTATAGTGATTCTAAAAATAATCTTCTATGTCCTTTAATTAAACTAAACTTCATTAAATCCTAATAATCATGTGAATAAAAATTCACAAACTGCTTTTCTTGTTGATTAAAGAACTACTCAACTTAACTAACTTTCCTTTCATCTTTATTAACTATTGGACAACTTTAAAAATAATTTTAACATTCCAATTACTCATGATAAATTAGTAATTATAAATATGGAATGCCAACTAAACATAAAGATCATACTTTCATACTAGCACACTTCTCATGCAAGTCAACCAAGCAACAATTCATGTTCACATTCATAATATGTGAGACCAACAAACAAGCATTAATTTTACTATTATTCTTGCCTTTATTACTTACGTACCTTGTAAAGTAGTGGTGATCGGCCACAACTCCTAAAAGCCAACTAGCTTGAATTCATCGAGAAAATCGAAACTAGATTAAAAACTTGTTGAACGACTTCTACAACAACTCCAAAACGTTACGTATATGGCCTCTATTTAATTCCATACTTTAGTTTAATTTTTCTTTCACCAAACACTTGATTTTCGGTAATTTTCTAAAAATGACAGCTTCATAAAATTGCTTTAAAACACTTTAAAACTCTACTAAATATCATATTTTGGTCATAAAATATTATAGTCATGTCCTAAGATCATCATACAATGTTTAGATGTATTAAAAATAATTATGACTACTTATTTCACGTGTTACTATTTATATTAAGCATAAAAAGGTGTTAATAAAAAATCACCGCCTTATTTATTTAATCAAAACTCATTAAAAACTCATCAAAAAATCATAAATCAAGCATAAAACTCTTTTACAATCTATTATCTTCATTATTAGGCCCGAGCACAAAATTTTCGGATATCCGTATTTTATATCCGATAATTTTCTACTCGGATACTCCGGATATCCATTTTCTAATTTTGCTTTCACAAAATAAAACATAGATATTTGCAACACAAGAATACAACAAGACAATATAAATACCAAATGAATATGTTAAATCTTGTCTATTAGCAATCGCACAGAATGACTTGTAGTAAGATTCTTGAGTTTACTAGTTTAGTATACTCAAAAGTCGGAACTTTTATAGGAATGACTTATATTTTTTGTAGATTCGATACATAAAAGTTGATATCTAGATATCCGGTATCAAAAAATTTCGGGCATCCAGTTCGATATCTGAAATTTCGGATATTCGGATATCCAAAAAGACCAAAAGTGATATTTGAATAGGTATCTGATATCCGCTTTTTCGGATCGGTTATTCTAAAAATCGGATCAAATACATATCAGATTTTCGGTTTTCAGATATTCAGATATTTTTGCTCAGCCTTAATCATTATACATAAAATCTATGCTTTAAAATAATTTTTCATGAAGTAAAAAATGTTCATAATATTTTTACCCTTAGCTTTCATGATTATAAAAATTTGACAGCATAATTAAACAACTTTAAAACCCTTAAAAACAAATCTAAACTTCTAAAATCATCATGAATTCATACTACAACAATTCATGATCATAATATAAAAGTTTAGATCAGTAAAAACCATAAGACTACAAATTTCATGATTTCATAAACCCTAATTTAAAATTTCATGAACAACTTTATAAATTCATACTTTAAAAAAAATCATAACTTTATAAAACATGATTAGAATCATAAAAACATAATTGAACAGGATTATAAACATGAGTTCTTACAAGATTGAATTAAAAAAAAAAACGAGGAATATTTTTTTTAATAAGGGCTTCGAAAATTACTAAGGGGTGGCCGGCGGTGGTGGCACCCAATGGTGGTTCAAGGCGGCTAAGGGGAGAACTCCGGCGAGGGAGATGGGCGAAGAAAAAGAAGCAATGCAAGTTTTATTTTCTTCTTCGGAAATTTCTAACACCAATTTTTTTTTTCCTTTGAAATCCTAAATCACTAAAGTTGCAATTTAAATCAGAAATTTTATGATTTAAGGAGGTATTTATAGGCCCAAAGTAGGTTTTGGTTCAATTACATAAATACCCTTCATGTTTGGAATTACTTTAGTACCCTTGTTTTAAAAGAATTTAGAAAATTCTAAAAATTCCATTTTTAGAAACTTTTTAAAATATTTAATAAAATTTAAAGTAACATGAAATATTATTTATAAACATAAACTAATTACTTTGATTAAAATAAATTTAAATTTCCTTTTTTTTTTAATATTTTTATTGAACTTAATTTCTCAATAAAAATACAAAAAACACATACGCATAAAATACCAAATAAACTCCTTAAAATATCTGAAAATATGTGGTATGACAGTCTACCCCCCTTAGAAGAAGTTTCGTCCCGGAACTTTATGTAAATATTATATGGAACTTGAATAAAGACTGCGTTTACTTAAAAACATTTCGTTTTTATCCTATGTTGTTGTAGAACTTAGACATTTAACTCAACCTTTCCTTGAAAACTTTTAGTAAACGGACATAAAATTTTCATAAACCTTTACTAAAAGACGTAAAAAATTGTAAAATTAAGGGTGAAAATGCGCGAAATTATATTGCACTCTACCCCCCTTAAGAATCGATTTACGCCCCCGTACACTACAAGAAATTTGGCTTTGGGCAACGAATCAACAAAGAAAGGGCCACGAAAATTAAATTCGAAGCCTTAGATATACAACATGGGCATCAAAAAAATTTTGGTTGCCCATGTATATATTTGGGCTACGAAATTGTAAGTGGTAGCCCAAAGTTTTATTTTGTGCAACGAGTATACAAAATGTGCTACAGAAGTTAAATTTGGCGCCCAACATACATATTGTGCAACGGAAATTTTAATAATTTGGTTGCCCAAAATTAAAAGAAAAAGGCGCAAAAAATAAAACATTCATCCCCTACAAAATTGGCACGAAACTCACTTCTTCCTCCTAAACCGCTTATTCAGTTTCATTCCCCACCTTCTCACTCCTTCTTCCTTAATCCGAAAAAAACGTAAAATCAGCTTAGTCAGTTTCACAAATTGAAATTCTCAACCAACGAACTCAATTTCCCAATCTTCTCTTCACTCGTTTCTTAATCTGAAAATAAAAATCTGCCTCACAAAAACTTAGATTCTCGATCAAAATCAGCTTCAACAACAGAAGAATGTGTGCAATTGCGAGCTGTGGTCCGAAGTAGGTTTTTGCAATTCTCCTTCTCCAGGTAATTAGGCTATACTTGCTATAATTGAGTGGTCATTTTTATGTTCTTTAGTATCAATTATTTGTTTTATTGGTAATTAGATCACTCTTGCTATTATTGCTGGTTTGAATTTATGGTGTATAGAACGTAATTATGCTCAGATTTGAACATGCAATTGATAATTCATGGTTATGTATCATTTTTCCTTCATTTGCAATTGAGAGGCAAAATTATTGAACTTTGACAGCAACAACATATAGCCGACACTTTTACAGAACAAAACATGCAATTGATAATTCATGGTTATATATGATTGTTTGATTTCTTGAACTTGTTATTGCAAGAACAGAACACAATTGATGTAGTGTACAATGTTTGTGGTAAAGATTAGCAAGTAAATTAGAATCAGTTGTACTTGGTTTTTTAGGGTCTAAACATTCCAAGTGTACTTATTCAATTATCATTGTCAATCATACAATAGCTTCTTTTATTTATTACTAAGTTACTTAATTGTGAAAGGAGAAACAATTAAGTAAGAGATTAAAGAAGTGTTTTGTCGAACATATTGGTATGTTTTCTTGTCTTATTTGGCATCAATATTTTAGTTTTGACAGAATATGTTGTGGAATTATTTGAGAAGTTGTGATAATATTGTTGCCTACAACATGTTTGATGAATTGCATTCTCATTATCATTTTATTATTGAACCTTTAAATATTTTCTGTATCTTGGAGAATATTAGCGGTTATTATCCTATAAGTTATAGAGTGACTTGAAATTACTATAATGCATGTTGATACTTGGTAGTTGATATTCCTTTCACGTTTTACTACATAGGAGATTTGTCCTTGCTAGTTAAACTAATACTAATACATAGGGGAGTATATTACTAATAGTTGAATTATTGAATTAATTTCATTCTGTCAACATTAGATGTAGATATTTTCTTTGTTTCTTGTTAAATGAGTATTGGTGGTAGTTAGTTTACTAAATGTATATATGCTTTGTTTCTTGGTTTGTTTGGGTTCCTATGGACTATGGAGGGTTTGTGTTTGAGTTGGGTTTGTTTTTTTTTTTTTTTGGGAGACTGTTTTTGTTCTGCTATTTTACTGGGTGGTTGATTAGGCCTGGCCTGGTGTTTTGCTGTTTGCTGTTATGTTCCTAATTCTGCTGGTGTTGTTATTTGTATTTCAACTTGCTCTGAATTCAGTTATGCTTGATGCTAAGTGGGGTTGCATAGTTATGACTGTCAACTTTTGGCAGGATAGACTGCTCAGTCTGAATTTATTCTGAATTTTATTTGGGGTTGTGTCTGTTTGCTGCTGTGTGGGTGGTTTGTAGGCTGGTTTTTGGTGGTGTTTATGAGGAGGCTGTTTTTAGTTGTGAATCAGGTAGTTGTTATTAAGAGACCAATGTACTCTGATTGTGTTCTAGTTGTTTTTCTGGTTGATTTCAAACTTCCAAGGGTCTTGTTCTTTTTTGCCTTACATATAAATCACTCAAATTCTTTTGTGTGCTATAAACCTTCTTAATAATTGATGATTTAATGATAGACTCAGTTCTTTTGTTTGCTAGAAGTTTTGAATTCCAAAAGATCCTTCTTAATACTCAAATTCTTTTGTATGCTATAAACCTTGTCAATTTGAAAGTTTCTTGTTCAAATTTTTAATGTAAAAAACTGATATTGAGAGACCCCTGTAAAATTTTGGTTTATCAAGACCCTTATTGAAATTGGACTAAGGTTTGATCATGTGTGTTATGCTAATGTATTGGTTATGGTTATTGAGATTGCCTTAGGAGGTGTTACAAATTAGGTGGTGTAGTATTACTAATTTGCTAGAGAATAAATAATNAAAATTAAATTCGAAGCCTTAGATATACAACATGGGCATCAAAAAAATTTTGGTTGCCCATGTATATATTTGGGCTACGAAATTGTAAGTGGAAGCCTAAAGTTTTATTTTGTGCAACGAGTATACAAAATGTGCTACAGAAGTTAAATTCGTCGCCCAACATACATATTGTGCAACTGAAATTTTAATAATTTGTNGGTGTTAAAGATTAAGTGTATAAACGTCACTAGAGAATTAGAGATATTTAATATCTTGGTAGCATCTTAATCATTCTTATATGTTAGGAAAGCCAACAATAATACAATAACACTAGTAGGAATAAATTATTATGTATACTTTATAAACATGTTAGAGTCCCTGAACTGATCACTTGCAACGCATCGATTTCGTCTAGATCTGTGCAAAACTGATCAGGTAAGAAACTTAAATTGCAAGTACCTGAACTGATTAGCTTGATTTGATCAGGTTAGAGTCCCTAAAGTGATCAGCTTGACTTGATTAGGTTAGAGTCCCTGAACTGATCAGCTTCAGCGCTTCAATTCTTGCTGAACTGATCAGGTTAAATACTTAGATTGCGAGTAACTAACTGATTGAGAGAATGAGCGNAATCAGCTTAGTCAGTTTCACAAATTGAAATTCTCAACCAACGAACTCAATTTCCCAATCTTCTCATCACTCATTTCTTAATCTGAAAATAAAAATCTGCCTCACAAAAACTTAGATTCTCGATCAAAATCAGCTTCAACAACAGAAGAATGTGTGTAATTGCGAGCTGTGGTCCAAAGTAGGTTTTTTCAATTCTCCTTCTCCAGGTAATTACGCTATACTTGCTATAATTGAGTGGTCATTTATATGTTCTCNCAGATTTAAAATTTTAGAATAAAATGAGCATGACTTGAACGCTCATACACTTTGTTGACCTGGATGATATAGCTTTGTGCCAATTTCGTTGTGTAANATAGTTTTGTGCCAATTTCGTTGTGTACTTTGCAGTAAACTATGTTGACCTGGATGATTTTGCAGTAAACTGAATTTCAGATTTAAGATTTCAGAATAAATTGTATACATACACTTTGTTGTATATCATCTAGGTTACCAAATTCTGGTAAACTATATCTGGAACGAAGTGTAATTTACAATTAAGAAGCTATTCATTAAAATATTCCTTAATTTGAAATATTGCAATTTAACCTCTTAACGTCAAAAAGACTTCATAATTCTATTAGCCATGTTGAACTGATCCATATAACTTTAAATGTCATTCTATTAGGAAATATATGATGGTTAACTTAAATTCTTCTTCATAGATGGTTCATGCATAACCAAATAAATTTTTCATGTTCATCCTATTTAGATATTTTGGACTAGTGGTTGGAAAATCTTTTCTCTGATTTAGAGATGAATTGAGTGAGTTTACCCTTTTAGTTTGTTAAGAGGTCTAGGAAAAGGGTAGGAGTTGATATAATTATCCAAACGATCTTGCATATGGATCTATGGTAATTATTACATGCATTGAGGTTACTACTTTCTTCCTCGATTATGTTTGTTTTCCCTTGGTCTTTGTGCAGGCTGTCAGATGGCTTTGTGCAGGCTGTCAGATGGCTTCGTGCAGACTGTCAGTTTGTTTGTGCAGGCTGTCAGATTGTTTGTGTGTAGTCTGTCAGGTTGTTTCTGATGCCTGGGTGTTTTTAGTTATTTGTAGAGTGTGGAGCAGAGTGCAGGTGCTTTGTTTTACATGGAAAACACTTTTGGGCTGTGGCTTTGTGAGTTGGTACATGCAAAGGTGAGCAGTCTATTTGGGGCTGCTGTATGAAGGTATAAAAGTCACTGGAGCCTTCTAAACAACCAATTAGCACTTTAGAAAAGTTGTGTCAGCATCATTGATAGATTTCACCAAAAGACTAGCCAATTTGTAGCTTACCCTTACAGAACACTGGTTTTGGTGGTAAAACATCATTCCCTCTTTTTGTACTAGAGATTGTACCCGTGCGAGTATCTACCGACTCTATAACAAATTAAGATACAAATACGTAGTAATTCTTACTTTTGATACACTTTAAAGTAGCAAAAGGTTTTACTCTATTTTTTTTTTGTGACAAATTTTTCAATTTTGATTCTTTGCTATGTTGCAGACTTGCAGTACTCAACTTCCTGCTGAACTTCCTGTTGTGTTTATATTATTCCACCACTTGTGCAACTGCTCCATCTTGATTGTAAGTTCCACCACTCCCAGCAAGCAATATTACATTTCCAAATTAGTGAGTTTGTGATTATACACAATATTACTATAAGGTGAAATTAACAATATAGTTGGGGTCTCCTAAATAACTTAGTAAGAAATGTCAAGCCTTATTGCGAAAATAGTTGGGTCTCTTTATGTAATGCTTGCAATTTAATTTAATTTAATTTTGGCTATGACATCTTCGCTCATGTAATATCTTTACATGCATTCTAGTATAAGTAAAATATGTGTTGTGAGATTTAAGAATCCTTATGAATTTACTAAAAATTGTAGTATAAGATAAGTTTAAATCTTATTTATTAGCACACTTGTTATTGAGTTTCCTATACAAATTAATAATTACATCATTTTATATTTTAACAAGACGATGCACTAGCTTTTTGTACAATTTTTTTTTGAATTTTTATATTTGTATTTGTATATCATAAATGGTTTAATTTTTCTATTTTCTTTTAAGAAATCATGGATCGACGCTGGATGAATCACAATGGGGTAAAGGATAGGCAAAAACCAGAGTATATAGCTGGTGTTAATGATTTTCTACAGTTTGCTTTTAGGGGTAAAAATGATGAAACCATGTTGAAATGTCCTTGTCTTAATTGTCGGCTTGTATTATCACAAGATCGAAAAAATATGCAATGTCACTTATTAGTATACGGAATTGATCGTAGTTATAACCCATGGGTGAGTCATGGGGAAAGATTGGAACAATTTGATAACACCGATGAAGGGTATATAGGGGATGTTTCAGATAATGATAACGACGACGTGCCTTTTGACGACATGGCTCCTTTAATTTTTGATGCAACAAATTTGTGGAATTCAGCTAATGATACACCTATCAATGAAAATGAGAGAAGCACGGAGTTAGGATCTAGTAGCATTAATATTAGCGAAACTCCTGTGGTGTTACAAAAATTGATGGAAGACATGGAGGCTGATTTGTATCCTGGGTGTAACACCTTTAAGAGATTAGAATTCATCATCACATTGTTGCACATTAAATTCAGTGGAAAATGGTTTGACAAGTCTTTTTCAATGTTACTCAACACATTGCATAGGGCGTTTAATTATGACAAAAATTTACCAACAAGTTCTTATGAAGCCAAAAAATATACAAAGGCACTAGGGTTAGACTACGTGAAGATTGATGCATGTGTTAATCATTGTGTTTTGTTTCGAAAAGAATATGCAAATGAAGTTCAATTTCCTAAGTGTTTGGCTCCTAGGTGGAAACAAGATTCTCAAGAAGATGAAAATTCAAATGTGGATGAGGGTGGAAAGAAAAACTCACAAATTCCTCAGTTAGTCTTGTGTCATTTTCCATTGATTCCAAGAATACAAAGAATTTTTATGTGTTCTAAGCTAGCAAAGCATATGCAATGGCATAAGAAAAAACACGATGATGATGACGACACTATAATGAGACACCCAAGGGATTCAAAATCATGGAAGTCTTTAGATGATTTGTATCCTGAATTTGCTGCCGATGCACGTAATGTACGTTTGGCTTTAGCTAGTGATGGGTTTAATCCAGGAGCTAATCTAAGTAGTAGATACAGCATATGGCCCGTGATGTTAGTGCCTTATAATTTACCTCCTTGGATGTGTATGAAGAGTGATCATATGATGTTGTCATTATTAATTCCTGGCCCTAAATCTCCTGGTAATGACATAGATGTGTTTTTACAACCTCTCATAGATGAACTGAAGGAATTGTGGGAAACTGGAGTAAAAACTTTTGATGCCTGCACTAAGGAGACATTCAATATGCGAGCAGTGTTGATGTGGACAATTAGTGATTTTCCTGCATATGCCAATTTGTCTGGTTGGAGCACTAAAGGGGCCATGGCATGCCCTAATTGTCACAAAGACACACATTCAGAATGGTTATCGCATGGCCACAAATGGTGTTATATGTGTCACCGTAGGTTTTTAGAGCCTGATCACAAATGGAGACTTAACAGAAGGTTTTTTGGTAAAAAAGTTAAACGACGTCCTCCTCCTAATCCATTGTCAGGGCATGATGTTTTGGAGCAGCTACATGGATACTCTAATGTGAAATTTGGAAAAGAGCCTAACGGGAAACGTAAGAGAGGTGAACGGTATATAGTTCACTCATGGAAAAAAGTAAGCATCTTTTTCCAACTGCCTTATTGGAGACATCTCTTAGTCCGACATAACTTAGATGTGATGCATGTAGAAAAAAATGTCTGTGAGAACATATTAGGAACGTTGCTTGACTTACCCGAAAAAAACAAAGATTCCTTAAATGCTCGGTTGGATTTAGAGCAAATGAAAATGCATGATGATCTTCGACCGCAGCTAGTAGGAGAGAAATACAAAATTCCGAAAGCCTCTTTCAACTTGACATTAAATGAGAGGAGGAAAGTAGTCACTTTTTTGTCAAAATTAGCGTTCCCGGACGGTTATTCATCTATTCTTTCTCGATGTGCATCTGCGGAAGATGGAAAGATTATGGGAATGAAAACTCATGACTTTCATGTTTTCATGCAAGATCTTCTAACTCCGGCCTTTCAAGGTGTTCTAGACGAGAAGGTCTTGGAACCGTTAAGGGAGCTTAGTTTGTTTTTTAAACAACTATGCTCTAAGACCTTAAAAGTAGCTGACATAGAGCAGATGGAAGTGAACATAGGAATTACTTTATGCAAGTTGGAGCGTATATTTGTCCCGGCTTTCTTTGATGTGATGCTTCATCTTCCCATACACTTAGTCACAGAAGCAAAATTGGTCGGTCCCGTGCATTATCGTTGGATGTATCGGTTTGAAAGGTAAGATATGTTTTATTGGTCTAAGTAGCTATTTATANTGTTTTATTGGTTTAAGTAGCTATTTATAAAAGTGGTTGTTTTTTTCTCTAACTTTACTCTTAACCATCAGGGCGATGCGAACATTTAAATCCTTTGTGCGAAATAAAGCTCGCCCCGAAGGATCAATTGCAGAGGGATACATCGAAAAGGAATTTTTGGATTTTTGTGCTAGATATCTATTTAAGATTAAGACACAATTCAATCGTCTAGATAAAAATGAAGATATGCATTGTCCACAACCTTATAGTCTACCAGTTTTTTCAATGAAGGGCAAGCCACTAGGAAAGCCAAATATAAAACAATTGAGTATTGAAGATTGGAGAAAAGCTCAATTGCATGTTTTGCAAAACTGTGAAGAAGCACAACCTTTCTTTGAGTGAGTATCCTTTCATGAACTAACTTGATACGAATATCAATGAGCAAAACTTCGAAGGTTTGAAACAAGATGCAACCATGGGAGAGCTAGTGGCTTATGGAGACACAAGACTCTTAGGGTTGACTAGGGTGAATTTTTACGTGTGCATGGTGACATGTACAAGTTTCCTCACGTAAAAATCAAGCAAGAGTAATTAGTAGTTTAGGAATGTTGAGCTATATGGGTTTTCTTCCCACTTCATTTGATAGGGTTTTACCATATGGTGTTTTGTGATTTTCTTATTTAGTTTATGAGTCATGGTTGATGGAATCAAGCATGGGAAACACAGAATTGAAGGTTTCTTGAAATAAAGATTGAAGCTCAAAGGGTTTCTTGAAGTTCTTGAAAATGGAAGTCCATCAAAAATCAAAGGAAACTATAGCGAGTATATGGCGGGATTTTTGAACGATTTTGAAGGATTTGGGCAACGTTGTCACGTTGTTTTTCCCCGCGTTGTTTGACTTGGTCAACTTCAGTTAGTTAGTTGGAAATATTGTCCTTAGTTGTTTTCTCAAAATATCTAAGATTAGGCTAGAAATCAGATTACAATTATATGGCGCAAGATTGTATCCGGTTTTGTAGAGATTATCTTGTTATCCTAATCTTAGTTTTGTTATACCAGAATCTAGGGTAGTTAGGATTTGTTTGGATATTCACATTTGTGATGTTTAGCTATAATATGATGTAAAATACATCAATAAAATTCAGATTAGATTGATTGAAAACACATATTGTTTCCAGTTTATTGTTTCACGTAAGTAAACAGAAATTTGTGAGGATTCTTGTGAAGAATTCGACGAGTGAGTGGTGCTTTTGAGCTTTATTCTCACTGAGGATAGTTTTTAGGATTTGAGGGTGCTTTCTTTAATCAAATTCTACAATATTTCGCCTTATAGGACTTCAAATTTGTGGTGCGTAGCTTTATCAAATTTGTGCTCTAAGTTTATCTTGTGTGAGTGGCGTTTGTTTATAACAAAATTCACATCATAACTAATAGAAGTAGAACAACGTGAATGAATTGGAACTAACGATTTTATAACTTTCATTTTCATGAGTCAGGGAATATGAAAACATAATGGGGCATGAAGACATTAACTTTTGCAAGTGGTTTGAGAATATAGTAAGAGTGAAAACTGTTGCTTATAATTTTTTTATATGTAAGAATAAAAAATTTAAAATAAATCATTTTTTTTCTTTCTTGTGATCTTTTAAAAAATAGATTGAACAACTTTGGAATGTTGGAGATGCTAGAGTAACAGAAGAACTATTGTGCTTAGCACGAGGACCAATGAAAGGTGTTGTGACATTTGATGGATTTGTTATAAATGGGTTCAGATTTCACACGAAAAAGCGGCAAAGACACCGAAAAACCCAAAATAGTGGCGTTATTGTGAGAGGGGATGCAGAGAGTGGAGGGAGGGACATTTACGGAATACTAGAAGAGGTTCTCGTCCTAGAGTATGGTGCTTTAAAAGATAGAACAAGTCCTAGAGTAGTATTGTTCCAATGTAAATGGTTTGATGTGTACAATGAAGGAAGAGGGATAAGAAAGGACAAACTTGGATGTATACTTGTCAATATTTTTCGTCGATTGCAAACAAATGAGCCTTTTGCTTTAGCTTCTCAGATTGAACAGGTTTTCTATGTTGCGTCTCACAACGATAGACATTGGAAATTTGTCATCAAAGTGAATCCACTTGGATGAAGCCGGTCGAGGACAATTACCATACATTCCAATAATAATAATAGTTGAAAGCTCAAGGACATTAGTTTGATCATTAAAGCCATAAATCGA
>PYUH01000034.1:1442884-1529837 GCA_016808085.1 Suaeda aralocaspica | reverse complement strand
CGAAACAAGAGAAAAAATAAGTATTCATGACAACCGTGTTTTATCTCACCTCCCCACTGAGTTTTGTGTGGGTTTTGTTTTGCTGTGCTGTATTTAGTTGGGCGTTGGTGAGTGTTTGGGTAGTTCTGGTTGCTTGGCAGGTTGGTAGCTGTTTGGTTTGGTTGGTGGTTTGGCATGTGTAAACATGCTTTGCAGTCATTTGGTTCATTTCCGTTCCCTAGGTGAATCATGTTCACTAAGAATGTGGTTTTGTTTTCTAATTGTGCTGTTGTGGTCTGGTGTGTGATTAGGTGGTGTGTTGGTGTTGTTGCGTGGCTGGTGGCTAGCCTATATCCTTGTTTTGTTGAACTTCTCGTACTACTTATGCATGATGTACTGTCTCTTTGACATGCGCTTAATGAGCCACCTACTCAGCCATCTCAAGAGGTTGAAGGATCAAATGATGCGCTTGAAACTCAGGAGATCTTTGTACCTTAAGTTATTTGAGAAGACTAAAAAGTAAACTCTGTCCGTTTTTTATATTTGCTTCTGTGTGATAGTTACAGGTATCTTGTTTTCATGGCAGTTAAGCAATTACAAATGTTTATAGCTTTACGTATACCAAATTATCTAATGGTCACATAGTGAATAAATTGTGTGTATTAGTGCACAAAGGACGTGGTGGGGTACACCTATGCCGAAAAAGATTATGAAGCGCTAAAAAAGTTCATGAAAGAGCAAATTGAGAAGCATGGTAGCGGATCACACTAAGCGTCAACTCTTGCTTATATGCAGGTGTTTAAGGAAAAGTCAGGGTATGTGAGAGGACTTCCCCCCCCTGGTCCCGGAGACTCCACCAAAGAACAGCAAGAGTTGTGTGAGAGTAGTAATAATGTAAGGAGATTATCAGCAAGATTCAACAAATGAGAAACGAGGCTGCTCAACAAAAGAGGCTTCACTTATTAATGAAAGTTGAGTACCTTAAGGTTCTCGAATCTAATGATGAGCTCAAACGTTCACAATGCAGAGCTATTCATCATGATGAACTCAAACAAGTGTATCAAGCATCAATATCGAATCAATCAGCTGCATACTGAAGAATCTCAGAGAAGAAATGGGAAAATGTTTGAAGAATTAGGTAAAACATGCTTCCTTATCTTCCTTATTCATATGTATTATGTTGAATATATAACTTTTTTTTTGGGCAAACTGTAAGAATTTTATGAATCATTCACATTCCGCTTTAAGTGAGAATCAAGACGCATTTGGGTATCCTAGCATTACATACTTGTTACATACTCATAAGGTTTATGTACAGGCAGATTTAAGTAGGTGTTGTAATTTACTAGGGGGGTCAGGAGAGGAGAAGAGAGAAGTGTTAAACAATGCATGCACTATCTAGGAATTCAAGGTTATGTTTTGCACATTAATCAATTTGTGTGTCTATCTATTTTTAGTTGATATGTATTTATCAAGTTGTTTAAGGTAATTAAATTTTGTAGGAAAACACTAGAGGGTAATGTTTGAGAACTGCCTGAGATCCAATCATTCCAGGTATGTTGAGAAATAACTGTGTCCTATTTGGTATCTTGGTTTGGTCTAATGGGTTTATATTGAATGTAACTAGCATCAATGTTATGCACTTTTTACGTCAATAATATTTTAGTAGTTGTACTCTCTTTAAGGTGAACGAATTCGACGGAAATTGTCTATTACCTTAGTTTGGTTTTTTTATTAAGCAATTTTTGGCCTCTGATTGAGATATTCATATATTTGATCACAGGAATGGCAGGTAGCTATATGGAGATTGACTATTAGAAGAAATGGAAATGAATTTATATATGTGCTCTAAGCGCAACTCCACAAGAACCAATTTGTAACTAGGTAAGACTACTAATATTATTTAGTTTAGATATATGTTTTCCCTGAATTTTGTCATTCGCAAATATCAAATAGCTCTTGGTTGATTTGCTCGACAAAGTCATTTGTCACTTACCTTTTTCTTGATACAGTTGATCGATTTATGCTTTAATGATCAATACTAATGTCTTTGACTTTCAAGCTTTATTATTATTGGAATGTATGGTAATTGTCCTGACCGGCTTCATCCAATGAATTATTGGCTAGGAGCCATTTGTGCTCCTATTCATGCATTTATATTTTACGTGTGTGAGCATCTATTGTGTCGCTATAAGGTGATTACATCGTTGCATCACAAAACAACATAGCAACCATATGGAATTTTTGTGCATAAAAGTTTAAGTAGACCTTTGGGAGACGAAATTCGTTGCACAAAAATAAACGATATGGGCAATCACATATTTTCGTGGACACAAAAAAGCACTAGGCAACTAAATCAATTCATTGCACAAATAGCTTAGCCTAAGGCCCAACGATAAGAGTGTTGCACAAAATTATTTGGTGCGAACCAAAGTAATAGAGTTTAGCTACTAAAAAGAATTGGTAGCACAAAACATTACTTTTGTGCAACGACTTCAATTTTGGCGTCGCCCAAAACCATGGGAGTCGAGCCTTGGGCGTCGACCCCCACGACAGTTTTAATTTCCGTTCGTATTGCCATCTTGTTTTTTTTTTTGTTCGAACGCGAGAAATCAGTGTTTGAGGCGTAGGAATTTTTTCGTTGCCCAAATTCAATTTTCTTGTAGTAGGATAGTATCAAGGTTTCGATATACTCATAGAAAAAGTGTCAAACATAGTGAAGGTGTTGTGCTCCTAACCAAAAAGAAGAAAAGAAAGCACATGGGAAGCTGTGATATGATGAGAGAAGATCCAGAAGTATTTCAGGTTAATAGAGTACCACTACAAGAAAATTAGTGTTGGGCACCGAAAAATTCACGCCCAAACACTGATTTTCGTCGCCCAAGATCGGCAACAAAGTTAAAACTCGTGTGGGGTCGACGCCCAAGGCTCGCCCACATTGGTTTTGGGCAACAAAAGTTGAAGTCGTGCACAAGTGTGTTGTTTGCGTCCAAATCTTTAGTAGCTTAAACTCATACTTTGGTTGCCCAAATAATTTTGTGCAACAACTGTTTATCGTTGCCTTATGCTAAATGTTTGTGGCAATATATTGATTTAGTTCCTATTGCGCTCTTTTGTGCACGAAATATGTGATGCCCATATCGTTACATTTTTGTGCAACGAAGATTTCGTCGCCCAAAGTCCTAACTTTTTTTCCCACAAATTAATAGGTTGCTTGATTGTTTTGTTGCAACGATTTATTCACCTTATAGGACAACAAAAGATGCTTCAACAACGTAAAATATAATCATGAATATGAGCACAATAGTGCTCACTGCCAAGACTGTCTTTGGATTGAAGCCGATGGAGGAAATTACTCAATACCAATAATAATACTAGTGACGCTCAATGAACATTAGATTTGATCTATTAAAGCCTAAATCGATCAACTAATATCAAGAACAAGGTTCAAGTGTCACAATGACTTATCGAGCAAATTAAAAAACCAGAGCTATTGATTTTGCGAATACAAATTAGGAACACATATATATAACTAACTAATTATAGAGTCTAACCTAGTTACAATATTTAGGTTTGTGGACGGGCGCTGCACATAATAATTCATCTTCTTAATAGTCACTCTCCACTAGCTACCTGCCATTCTGTCAGCATTGCAATATATTATATATATATCTACAATTAGAGAGACAACAAATTGTATGAACAAAACCAACAAGGTCATTCAACAATTCCGTCAAAAATTCAGTTCACCAAAAGAGAGGACAACTACTAAAAAAAACAATATTTTTTATATGATGTAAAAAAAGTGAACACAATGAAAAGTTCTCAAATTAGATCAAATATGAAGCCATCATCTAGGATGCGTACTTAAGGCTTCTGTCACAACTCTTCCAAGAACCCTTGACAAGACTCAAGCACATGATAGGTGCGTAAGCCTTGCCCCTTATTGACCCTTTGAAAAAACCCTGAGACGCTCATTGATAACCAGCGAAAAGAAGGTGCAAGTCACACCTTCATTACCAGCATCCATAAACTTCTCAGGATTATCCAAACTCCCGTTCTCACAGAGTCATAAGCCTTCCTTATATCAACTTTAAAAGCAATGGGGGGTTCCTATTTTTATATTATACCTCCCACCTGATTGATGCCCAAATATTGTGCACAATGAATGAAACTAGAGTGCTTTGGAGAAATAACTATAGGCAAAACCCTCTTCATTTGTGGCAAATGCATCTTAGTAATTACCTATATAGAGTATTACAACGTGCAAATAGGTCTAAAATCAAGGACAAGAAACAGCCTTAGAAGCAAAACTAGATTGGTACAGTTCAGTTCTTTCAACAATTTTACCGTTCTCAAACCTTGCCTCCTGTGGTTTTCTCGGAAATTTTAATTACTCAACAAAACTTGATTTAATAAGATCAACGAACATAGATTTACAAAACAAAAAACAAAAGAAAAAAAAAAAAACCCGCAAAGTGATTAATGTAAAAACATAAACCTCTAATTTCCTAGAGAATCATGCATGTTGATAAATTCCTTCTTCCCCTGCTCCCCCTATTAAATACAACACCTTACTTAAAACCTTCGACATAACCTTATGAGTCTGTAACTAGTATGTAATGCGAGGACATACCCAAATGCTCTCTGTTTTCACACCCAAAGCAATGTGAATGATTAATAAAAATCCTACATTTGTCACCAAAAAAAAAAGTTTATCTATTCAAAACACTAATATTATGAATAAGGAAGAACAGGATGCATTTTTCTAATTTCTCCAAACATTTTCACATTTCTTCTCTGAGCCTTTTCACGTTGATTGATTGATATTGATTTCTTGATACACTGCTTTGGTTCATCATTTGATCGTGCAATGAAGCTCGCATTTTGAAGTAGTTGTGAGCTCACATTAGATGCCCTAAGGTCTCAATCTTCATTAACAAGTGAAGCCTCTTTGGTGCAGCCTCGTTTCTCATTGTTGAATCTCTACTGATAATTCTACCCTTACTTCATTACTACTCTCCCTTCAACTCTGCTGTTCTTTGTGGACGAGCTCCGGGACCAAGTCCTCTCACATACCAGGACTTTTCTTTAAAAAACCTGATATAAGCCAGATTTGACGCTTAGTGTATCCTCACATGCTTCTCCAATTTCTCTTTATGAATCTTTTTGCGTTCATAATCTTTTCGGCAACCCCAGGTTCCCCGGCCAATTCCTTTATGCATAATACACACAATTTATTAAATATTGTGATCCTTTAAAAATTTGGGAATAGTAAAGCAAGCATACAACACTTTGATAATTGCTTTAACTGCATTGAAACAAGATCACATATAACTATCACACAGGACGCCAAATATAACAATGGACCAAGAGTTTACTTTTTAGTCTTCTCAAAATAAACTTAGTAAGTACAAAGGTCCTCCGGAGTTTCAGGCATAATTTGATCCTTCAACTCTTGAGATGCTGAGTTAGGGCTCATTAAGCTGCATGATCAAAGAGAAGACATAATCATAGTACGTATTGAGAAGTACCAACCAAACAAGATTAAGCTACAAAAAGCCACCAGCCACGCAACCAACACAACACCCCTTAATCCAACACACAGACCACAACTAGCACATAGAAACAAAACATACATGCTTGGGAACATGATTCACCTAGTGGAACAGAGAACCTGAAACCAATGATGCCAAAGCAGTTACACTGCAACGACCAATACACCCAACAGCTAGCAAACATGCCAACAACAGAATTACCAACACCTACCAACTCCCAAACTACAAAACTAGCACACAGCAGAAGAAACAAAACCACCACCCCACAATAGTGGAGGTAGTAAAGAGTTGTATGATAAATTTCAATTTTCTTTTTGATGGAGAAAGGATAGCTACGATAAAAACCAACAGTCAAAAAAATATAAGAAAACGACAGAAGTATAAATCTCAGCAACAAAAAACTTAATACAAGTATGGAAAATCCTTGCAGTAAAACCCGTGAACCATTTGGGAAGTTCATTTGATGAAACTGATTTTTGTGTTCACTTTACTGCTCTGCTACAAACACATAAAAACAAATACAATAAAAAGTCAATATTATGTTTTAAAGTTTTGTTTATATTTACATGATGTAAGCTTTGTTAGTGTTCGAACATACCTTAGCTTTTTCATTCATCAAAATACTACAAAACCAAACCCAATCCATTTTTCGCGCCTCAATATTGTTGGTTTACTGCTTATAGCTTCCAGTGATGGACTATTCCTGAAGTGTTGTTCCTTAAGCATGAATTCCAATTTTTATATAACATAGAGCACCTGGAACTCAATGCTCAATGACATCAGCACCCACCAACATTTCAGGGTAAATATATTGGCCCCCCTGCCAAATAGAAATGTCAATCCTTCTAATGATAGGATTTATTTAGAGGAAATTCCTATTAAGCAACTTTTTTTTGGAAATAAAGTTGCTTATAATTTGTCAATAAAAAAAAATAAACTTACCATGATCTTGTCATAAAGTTGGTATTTTTTGCTTTATTATCTGCCAAATTCCTTGTCATAAGTAAAGTAAAAAAAAAATGGAATTAACAAATGAACGAAGGTATTATTACTGAGTTATATATCATCAAAAAAGAATATTACCAAGAATCTAGGGGACCAAAAACTCTTCACCCATGTGATGCAATCCCTTACATATAAAATTCACTGCCTTTGTCCCCCACCACACGCCGAAGCTCACCATTGAAATTAGGATTGATCTTTCTTGCAGGAATCTGCATATCCATATCCGCGAGGCATATTTCTTACCTCTGTGTGGCCAACACGCTCTTCGATTAGGATATTTGAGGCACAGTTCAGTCTTGTGAAGTCTTCGTTCTCTCGATATGTCAGCCATGGTTGCGGTCATTGGCATTATGACTCCCATCTCATTGTTGTTCTGATCCTATTTCTATGTTAGTTGTTCACGTCACCTCCATGTAAGTGAATTCATGTTGTTCATTTGCATTCGGCGAGGCCCCATTTGCATATGTTGCTGCCTTGTACTGCACTCTATGCTAGATTGAGGAGCCATGTCCTCTAAATGTTTTTCTTGTAGCATAATGTAGTAATGATCACTAAAATCATCATCTTTTCATCTTTTCAAAAAACATTAAAAAAACCCAAGACAAACAATATATCGTGTATGGGTATTATGTGAGAAAGAAGAACCCAAAAAAAATCACCAAACATTACAATTACATGCCAAACCCAATGTTCAAAATTTTAAACTAAGACAAAGTACTTAATCCAACAAAATAACTAGGTATCACAAACTAATACTGATTGTGATATCAGAGAAGTTATCACTTTCATCTTCTTCATCTTCAAGTGTCAATGAGATCTCCATGCTTAGACTCCGTATCCAAACTCTTCTTCATCCTCATCGTCACTGTCTTCCCTACCCATCCATATTAGCGCCTTAAGATGAATTAGATCAACACTTTTTGGTCAATGTCTTCTCTAAATAGAGTGAATTTCTTCACACTTTTACCCAATAATTTGTGTATCAGTTTAGTTGCCCTTCGTCCATAGTTTAATTACATTACTTCTTCATCTTGTTCAATTTCTTCTCGTTTGGGGAAATCAAAAAGTTGTTAGTGGTGTGGAATTATCTTGGCTAGGAGCATATTGTGCTCATATTCATGATTATATTTTACGTTGTTGAAGCATCTTTTGTTGTCTATAAGGTGATTAAATCGTTGCACAAAACAACATAAGCAACCATATTAATTTTGGTGCAAAAAAAGTTTAGGACCTTTGGGCGACGAAATCTTCGTTGCACAAAAATATAACGATATGGGCATCACATATTTTCGTGGCACAAAAAGAGCAATAGGAAACTAAATCAATATATTGCACAAACATCTTAGCCTAAGGGCAACGATAACAGTTGTTGCACAAAATTATTTGGGCAACCAAAGTAATAGAGTTTAAGCTACTAAAGATTTGGTAGCACAAAACACACTTTGTGCAACGACTTCAATTTTCGTTGCCCAAAACCCATTGGGCGTCGAGCCTTGGGCGTCGACCCCACGACGAGTTTTAACTTGTTGCCGAATCCTTTGGGCGACGAAAATCAGTGTTTGGGCGTCGAATTTTTTCGTTGCCCAAACTAAATTTTCTTGTAGTGGTAACTCTATTAACCTGAAATAACTCTGGATACTTTTCTCTCATCATATCATCAGCTTCCCATGTTGCTTCTTCGTTTTCTTGGTTAGAGCACAACACCTTCACTATTTTGACACTTTTCCTATGAGTATATCGAACCTTACNAAAGCAGAGTTGAAGGTGAGAGTAGTAATGAAGTAAGGGTAGAATTATCAGCAGAGATTCAACAAATGAGAAACGAGGCTGCAACAAAAGAGGCTTCACTTATTAATGAAATTGAGACCCTTAAGGCATCTAATGATGAGCTCAAAACTTCAAATGCAGAGCTTATTGCATCAAATGATGAACTCAAAGCAAGTGTATCAAGAATCAATATCGAATCAATCAGACGTGAAAAGAAGCTCAGAGAAGAAATGGTGAAAATGTTTGAAGAAATTAGGTAAAAATGCTATCCTTTCTTCCTTATTCATAATTATTAGTGTTTGAATATATAAACTTTTTTTTTTGGTGCAAATGTAAGATTTTATTAATCATTCACATTGCTTTGGTGTGAGAATCAGAGAAGCATTTGGGTATGTCCTAGCATTACATACTAGTTACAGACTCATAAGGTTTATGTAGAGGTTATTTAAGTAGGTGTTGTAATTTAATAGGGGGAGCAGGGGAGAAGAAGAGAATGTTAAACATGCATGATTATCTAGGAAATTCAGAGGTTTATGTTTTGACATTAATCAATTTGTCTGGTTAATCTATGTTTAGTTGATCTTTAGTTTATCAAGTTTGTTGAGGTAATTAAATTTCTAGGAAAACAACAGGAGGTAATTTTTGAGAACTGGTAAATTGTTGAAAGAACTGAACTTTACTAATCTAGTTTTGCTTCCTAAGGCTGTTTCTGTCCTTGATTTTAGACCTATTGCACGTTGTAATACTCTATATAAGGTAATTACTAAGATGCTATGTTCCACAATGAAGAGGGTTTTGCCTGATATTATTTCTCCAAATCAATCTAGGTTCATTCATTGTGCACAATATTTGCATCATTCAGGTGGGAGGTATAATATAATAAATAGGAACCCCCAGGTTGTCTTTTTAAAGTTGATATAAGGAAGGCTTATGACTCTGTGAGACGGGAGTTTTTGGATGAATCCTGAGAAGTTTAGGATGCTGGTGATGAAGTGTGTGACTACACCTTCTTTTTCTCTGGTTATCAATGGAGAGTCTCAGGGTTTTTTCAAAGGTCAGAAGGGAGGCAAGGGCTTACGCACCTATCATGTGCATGGAGTCTTTGTCAAGGGTTCTTGGAAGAGTTGGTGAGCAGAAAGCCTTTAAGTACCATCCTAGATGTAATGGGCTTCATCATTTGATCTAATTTGAGAACTTGTCAAATTTTGTGTCACTTTTTAATCATATAATATTTTGTAGTTGTCTCTCTTTATGTGAGAATGTTTGGGGTGACCGGAATAGTGCTATACTTGGTTGTTTTTGTTATACAATATTTTGGCTCTCTAATTGTAATGGTATATATATATATATTGTTCGACAGGAATGGCAGTAACGTTCAGTGGAATGACTATTAGAATGGACTGACTATATATGAGCTGCAAGCGCAATCGTCCACAGAACTATGTGTATGACTATAAGATTCTATTTAGCGACTTGTATATTTTAATATTTTGTGCACAAGGGGGAACGAAATCAAATAGCTCTTGGTTGTATTTGCGTCGTAAAGTCATTGTGACACTTGGAAACTTTTCCTTGATATTAGTTTGATCGATTTATGCTTTAAATGATCAAATCTAATGTCATTGAGCTTTTCAAACCTAGTATTATTATTGTATATATTGTTAATGTTTCCTGTCCATGGGCTTCAAATCCAAAGAATTATTGTGGCGTAGGACATTATGGCTCAGATCATATTATAATTTTACGTTGGTTGAAGCACTTTGTGTGTCTATAAGGTGATTAATATCGTTGCCAAAAACACCTAGCACCCATATTATTTTGGGTGAAAAAAAGTTTAGACCTTGGGCGAGACGAAATCTTCCGTTGCACAAAAATATAACGATATGGCATCACAATTTTCGTGCATCAAAAGATAGGCAATAGGAAAAACTAAATCATATATTGCACAAATCTTTAGCCTAAGGTAACGATAAACAGTTTTGTGCACAATTATTTGGGTGCACAAAGTATAGAGTTAAGCTACGAAAGATGTGGTCACCAAACCACACTGTGCAAACGACGCAAATTTTCGTGCCCAAAACTACCAATTGGTGGCGTCGGCCTTGGGGTCTCGCCCCACCGACGATGTTTTTAACCTTGTGGTCCGATTCCTGTGGGCGACGAAAATCAGTGTTTGGGCCGTCGAAGTTGTTTGCAGTTGCCCAACGAAATGTTCCTTGTAGGGGAACTCTTAACCTGAAGAACTCTGGATACTTTTCTCTCATCATAATCATCATCTCCCAGGTCTTCCCATTGGCTTTCTTTCTTTTTCTTCTTTTTTTCGTTTTCCTTGGTTTAGAGCACAACACCTTCACGATTTTTTGACACTTTTGTCCTATGATATAATCGAAACCTTACATCAACTACAGAAAAATTGAATTTGGCACGAAAATTCGACGCCCAACACCTGATTTTCGTCGCCCAGGATTCGGCAAACGAGTTAAACTCGTCGTGGGGTCGACGCCCAAGGCTCGACGCCCAATGGTTTTGTTTTGGCGACGAAAACTTGAAGTCGTTGCACAAAGTATGTTTTTGTGCTACCAATATCTTATAGCTTAACTCTATTACTTTGGTTGCCCAAATAATTTTGTGCAACAACTCTTATATCGTTGCCCTTAGGCTAAGCTGTTTGTGCATGAATTGATTAGAGTTGCCTTTGCTCTTTTTGTGCCACGAAATATGGATGCCCATATCGTTTACTTATTTTGTGCAACGAATATTTTCGTCGCCCAAGTTCCTAAACTTTTTTTGCACCAAATTAATATGGTTGCCTATGTTGTTTTTGTGCAACGATTTATCACCTTATAGACGCTAGATGCTTCAACAACGTAAATATAATCATGAATATGAGCACAATAGGCTCCTAGCCAGATAATCATTGGATTGAAGCCTTCGAGGAAATTACCTAATCATTCAATAATAATACTAGTGAAAGCTCAATGAACATTAGATTTGATCATTAAGCATAAATCGATCAACTGATATCAAGAAAAGTTTAAGTGTCACAATGACTGTCGAGCAAATACAACCAGAGCTATTGATTTTTGCGAATACAAATTAGGAAACATATATATAACTAACCTAATATTAGAAGTCTTAAACCTAGTTACCATTGGAGATTCCTGTTGTGGACGTTGCGCTGCACCATATATAATTCAATCTCCATTTCTAATATGTCAATCTCCACTATAGCTACCCTGCCATTCCTGTAGAATCAAATATATATGATATCTACAATCAGAGAGCCAAAATTGTATAAAAAAACCAACACTGGTTCATACACAATTCCGTCGAAATTCCTATCACCATAAAAGAAGGGACCAACTACTAAAAATATTATATGATGTAAAAAGTGCAACATTGATGCTAGTACTATTCACAATACCTCCATTGGAGCCAAAACAAGAATACCACAAAATGTGACAAGTTTTATTACAGCCCCCTCAAACTACCTGATGAAATTGATCTCAGGCAGTTCTCAAAATTACCCCACTCCTATTGTTTTTCCTACAAATTAATTACCTAACAAACTGATTAATCAAATATCAACTAACAATAGATTAACCAGACAAAATTGATTAATGTTCAACATAAAAACAAAAAACCTCTGATTTCCTAAGATAGTCATGATTTCATTTTAAACATTCTCTTCTTCTCCCCTGCTCCCCCTATTAAATTACAACACCACTTAAATAACCTGTACTAACTTATGATGTAGTTAACTAGGTATGTAATGGCTAGGACATACCAAATGCCGTCTCTGATTCTCACATTAAAGCAATGTGAATGATTAATAAAATCCTTACATGTGCACCAAAAAAAAAAGTTTTTTATGATATTCAAACCTAATATTATGAATAAGAAGAAGGATAAGCATTTTTACATTAACCTAATTGTCTCCTCAAACATTTTCAAATTTTCTTCTCTGAGCTTCTTTTCACGTCTGATTGATTCGATATTGATTCTTGATACACTTGCTTTTGAGTTCATCATTTGATGCAATAAGCTCCTGCATTTGAAGTATTGTGAGCTCCATCATTAATGCCTTAAGGTCTCAATTTCATTAATAAGTGAGCCCCTCTTTTGGTGCAGCCCTCGTTCTCATTGTTGATCTCTGCTGATAATTCTACCCTTACTTTTCATTACTACTCTCTCACCTTCAACTCTGCTGTTTTCTTTGGTGGACGAGCCTCCCGGGACCAAGTCCTCTCACATACCCTGACTTTTTCCTTAAAAAACCTGCATATAAAGCAGATTTTGACGCTTATGTAATCCTCACCATGCCGTCTCAATGTCTCTTTCATGAATCTTTTTGCGTAGCTGCCATATCGTTTTTCCGGCCCGAGGTTCCCCAGCCACTTCCTTTATGCTATACACACAATTTATTACAATATTGTGATCATTAGATCATTTGGAATAGTAAAGCAATAACAACACCTTTGTAATTGCTTTAAACTGCATGAAACAAGATAACATATAACATCACACAGACGCCAAATATAAAATAACGGACCAAAGAGTTTACTTTTTAGTCTTCCTCAAATAACTTAAGGTACAAAGGATCCTCCAGTTTCAAGCGCATCCATTTGATCCTTCAACCTCTTGAGATGGCTGAGTAGGGCTGATTAAGCTGCATGTCAAAGAAAGACATAATCATAAGTCGTATCGAGAAGTACCAACCAAACAAGATAAGCAGCCAACCAGCCACGCAACAAACACCAACACCCCTAATCCAACACACCAGACCACAACCAGCACAATTAGAACAAAACACAACATGCGTAGTGAACATGATTCACCCTAGTGGAAACAGAGAACCTGAAACCAAAATGACTGCAAAGCATTACACCTGCCACACCAACCAACACCAAACGCTACCAACCTGCCAAGCAATACCAAGAACTACCAAACATCAACACCTAACCAACTCCCAAACTACAATCAGCACAGCAGAAGAACAAAAACCACCACAAACAAACCTCAGTGGAGGTAATAAAGAGTGTATGAATAATTTTCAATTTTCTTTTTGATGGAGAAAAGATAGCATATATATATAAAAACCAACATTCAAAAAATATAAGAAACGACAGAAGTATAAATCTCAGCAACAAAAACTCATACAAGTCATGGAAAATCCTGCAGTAGACCGTGAACCATTGCGGAAGTTCATTTGTTGAAGCTGTATTTTTTTGTGTTGACTTTACTGCATATGCTACAAATCACATAAACAAACAATAAAAGTCAATATATATGTTTTAAATTTTTTGTTATATTTACATGATGTAATCTTTGTAGTTGGTTCAACATTACCCTTGCTTGTTCAATCATTCCAATACTCACAAACCAACCAATGCCTTTTCTTTTCCGCCTCAATATTGTCTGGTTTTACTGCTTATAGCTTCAGTGACTGACTTATGCCTGAAGTGTTGTTTCCTAAGCGATCTCCAATTTTTTTATATAACATAGCGGCACTTGGAAACTCAATGCTTCAATGACATCAGCACCACCAACCTTTTCAGGTAAATCTATTGCCCTGACAAAGAAATTCAATTCTCATGATAGTATTTATAGTTAGGAAATCATATTAAGCAACTTTTTTCTTGGAAATAAAGTTTGCTTATAATTTGTCAAAAAAATAAAATAAACTGTACCATGATCTTGTCATAAGTGGTTTTTTTAGCTTTATTCACTCTTTGCCCAATTCCTGTCATGAAGAAAGTAAAAAAAAATGGATTAACAAAGACGAAGGTTTATTATGAGTAATCTTATCATCCAAAAAAGAATATACCACAGAATCAGGGACAAACTCTTCACCATGTTGCTGCAATCACAATAAATTCACTCGCTTTGTCCCCCCACCACACGCCGAAGCCATACCATGAAATTGATCTTGATCTCTTCTTGCAAAATCTGAAGTCCATATCCGCGAGGCATATTTCTAACCTCTTGTTCCCACGCCTCTTCTATTAGGATATTTGAGGCAAAGTTCAGCTTGTGAAGTCTTCGTTTCCGATATGCCCTAGTTGCTGGTCATTTTGCATTCGCTGCTAGCTCCCATGGCATGGGGTCGGATCCTCATGGTGCTGAATTGAAGCTGTGTTCCTCACCTCCATTGTAAGGATTCAGGGGCATCTGCAGCTGTGCAGCCATGTGCAGTGTTGCTGGCCTTGTACTGCACTCAATGCTAGATTGAGGACCATTGTCCTATAAATTTGTTTTCTTGGTAGCATAATGTTTAGTAATGATCACACATATCATCATCTTTTCAGTTTTCCAAAAACAATATAAAACCAAGACAAAACAAATAATTCGTGTATTATTTGCGAAAGAAGAACCAAAATAAACCACATACAATTAAATTGCAAACCAATTGTTCAAAAATTTTAATAAACTAAAACGAAAGTACGTAATTGTCAACCAAATAATATTATCACAAACTAAGTGCTGAATTTGTATCAGAAGAGTGTACCACTTTCCAGCTTCTTGCATCTTCAAGATGTCATTGAGTCAGCCATGCCTAGACTACCGTATCAATCTTCCTTCATCCCTCCTCGTCAGCTCCTTCCTCTACCTCATCATCATTACGAAGACCTCTAAGAAGGACACATTAGCATCAAACCAATTCAATGGGCAATGTCTCCTCAACTAGAGTGGTGATTTCTTCTTTCATCATGTACCAAATCATTTGTATACAGTTAGTTTGCCCCTCGTCCATAGTTTCCAACTTCTCTCCATCTTGTTCGTTCTTCAAAATCGTTGGAATCAAAAGTTTTCGTGGATTCACTTGATACAAATTTCCATGTCACGTTGTGGACGCAACAATAGACCTGTTCAATATCGAGAACTAAAAGCAAGGTCATTGTTTTTTGCAATCGACGAGAAAATGAACAAGTAATACATCAAGTGTGTCTTTCTATCCCTCTTTCCTCATTGAACCATCATCAAACCATGTACATTGGAACAATACTACTTCTAGGACCTTGTTCTATTATGTTTTAAAAAAGCACCATACTCGGCGAGACCTCTTTCTAGTACTACTCCGTAAAAGTCCCTCCCTCCCACTCTCTGGCATCCCCTCAACAATACTGCCACATTTTGGGTTTTCGGTGTCTTTGCCGCTGTTCGTGTGAAATTGAACCTTATATACAAATCCATCAATGGTCACAACGACCTTTCATTGGTGACCTCGTGCTAAGCACAATAGTCCTCCGTACTCTTAGCAATCTCCACATTCCAAAGTTGTTCAATCTTATTTTGATAAAAGATCATAAGAAAGAAAAAAAGATTTATGTTGAATTTTTATCTTACATATAAAAAAATTTAATAAAGCAACAGTTTTCACTCCTAGCTCTATTCAAACCACTTGCAAAAGTTAATATTTCCATGCACCCCAATTAGTTCATAGTCCCCTGACTCCATGAAATGAAAGTGTTATAAATGTTAGTTCCAATTCATGTCACGTTTTCTCCCCTACTAGTTAGTTCATGAAAGGATACTTACTCAAAGAAAGGTTGTGCTTCTTCACAGTTTTGCAAAACATAACAATTGAGCTTTTCTCCAATCTTCATACTCAATTGTTTTATATTGGCTTTCCTAGTGGCTGCCCTTCATTGAAAAAACTGGTAGACTATAAGGTTGTGGACATGCATTCTTCATTTCATATCTAGACGATTGAATTTGTCTCAATCTAGATAGATATCTAGCACAAAAATCCAAAAATTCCTTTTTCGAATATCCCTCTGCAATTGATCCTTCGGGGCGAGCTTTATTTTCGCACAAAGGGATTTAAATGTTCGCATCGCCCTGATGGTTAAGAGTAAAGTTAGAGAAAAAAAACAACCACTTGTATAAATAGCTACTTGAAGAACATAAAAATATCTTACCTTTCAAACCGATACATACACAACGATAATGCAACGGGACCGGCCAATTTTGCTTCTGACAAGTGTAATGGGAAATGAAGCATCACATCAAAAAAGCCGGGACAAATATACGCTCCCCTTGCATAAAGTAATTCCTATGTTCACTTCCATCTGCTCTAGGTCAGCTACTTTTAAGGTCTTAAAGCATAGTGTTTAAAAAAAACAAACTAGCTCCCTTAACGGTTCCAAGACCTTCTCGTCTAGAAACACCTTGAAAGGCCGGAGTTAGAAGATCTTGCATGAAAACATGAAAGTCATGATTTTTTCATTCCATAATCTTTCCATCTTCCACAGATGCACATCGAGAAAGATTAGATGATAACCATCCGGAAACGCTAGTTTTGACAAAAAGTGACTACTTTCCTCCTCTCATTTGATGTCAAGTTAAAGAGGCTTCGGAATTTTGTATTTCTCTCCTACTAGCTGCGGTCGAAGATCATCATGCATTTTCATTTGCTCTAAATCCAACCGAGCATTTTAAGGAATCTTTGTTTTTTCCGGTTAAGTCAAGCAACGTTCCTAATAGTTCTCACAGACATTTTTTTTCTACATGCAATCACATCTAAGTTATGTCGGACTAAGAGATGTCTCCAATAAGGCAGTTGGAAAAAGATGCTTACTTTTTTTTCCATGAGTGAACTATATACCGTTCACCTCTCTTCACGTTTCCCGTTAGGCTCGTTTCCAAATTTCACATTAGAGTATCCATGTAGCTGCTCCAAAACACACATGCCCGCAATGGATAGGAGGAGGACGTCGTTCACTTTTTACCAAAAACCTTCTATTAGTCTCCATTGTGATCAGGCTCTAAAAACCTACGGTGACACATATAACACCATTTGTGGCCATGCGATAAACCATTCTGAATGTGTGTCTTTGTGACAATTAGGGCATGCCATGGCCCCTTTAGTGCTCCAACCAGACAAATTGGCATATGCAGGAAAATCACTAATTGTCCACACATAACACTGCTCGCATATTGAATTCTCCTTAGTGCAGGCATCAAAAGTTTTTACTCCAGTTCTCCCCACAATTCCTTCAGTTCACTATGAGAGGTTGTAAACACATCTATGTCATTACCAGGAGATTTTAGGAGCCAGGAAATTAATAATGACAACATATCATGATCACTCTTCATACACATCCAAGGAGGTAAATTATAAGGCACTAACATCACGGGCCATATGCTGTACTACTACTTAGATTAGCTCCTTGATTAAACCCATCACTAGCTAAAGCCAACGTACATTACGGCATCACAGCAAATTCAGGATACAAATCATCTAAAGACTTCATGATTTTGAATCCCTTGGGTGTCTCATTATAGTGTCGTCATCATCATCGTGTTTTTTTCTTATGCCATTGCATATGCTTTGCTAGCTTAGAACACATAAAATCCTTTTTAGTCTTGGAATCAATGGAAATGACGCAAGACTAACTGAGGAATTTTGTGATTTTTCTTTCCACCCTCATCCACTTCTGAATTTCATCATCTTGAGAATCTTGTTCCACCTAGGAGCCAAACACTTAGGACATTGAACTTCATTTGCATATTCTTTCGAAACAAAACACAATGATTAACACATGCATCAATCTTCACGTAGTCAACCCTAGTGCCTTTGTATATTTTTTGGCTTCATAAGACTTGTTGGTAAATTTTGTTCATAATAAAACGCCCTATGCAATGTGTTGAGTAACATTGAAAAGACTTGTCAGACCATTTGCCACGACTTTAATGTGCAACAATGTGATGATGAATTCTAATCTCTTAAAGGTGTTACACCCGGATACAATCAGTCCTCCATGCTCTGTCTCCATCAATTTTTGTAACACCACACACGGAGTTCGCTAATATTAATGCTACTAGATCCTAACTCCGTGCTTCTCTCATTTTCATTGATAGGTGTATCATTAGCAGAATTCACAAATTTGTTGCAAAAAAATCAAAAAAAAGGAGCCATGTCGTCAAAAGGCACGTCGTCGTTATCATTATCGAAAATACTCCCTATATACCTTCATCGTGTTATCAAATTGTTCCAATCTTTCCCCATGACTCACCATGGGTTATAACTACGATCAATTCCGTATACTAATAAGTGACTGCATATTTTTTCGATCTTGTGATAATACAAGCCGACAATTAAGACAAGGACATTTCAACATGGTTTCATCATTTTTACCCCTAAAAAACTGTAGAAAAATCATTAACACCAGCTATATACTCTGGTTTTTGCCTATCTTTACCCATTGTGATTCATCCAGCATCGATCCATGATTTCTTAAAAGAAAATAGAAATATTAAAGGATTTATGATATACAAATACAAATATATAAATACAAAAAAAAAAATTGTACAAAAAAGCTAGTGCATCGTCTTGTTAAAATATAAAATGATGTAATTATATAATTTGTATAGAAATCAATAACAAGTGTGCTAATAAATATGATTTTAACTTATCTTATACTATAGTTTTTAGTAAATGCATAAGGATTCCAAATCTCACAACACATATTTTACTTATACTAGAATGCATGTAAAGATATTACATGAGCGAAGATGTCATAGCCAAAATTAAATTAAATTAAATTGCAAGCATTACATAAAGAGAACCACATTTTCGCAATAAGGCTTGACATTTCTTACTAAGTTATTTAGGAGACCCCAACTATATTGTTAATTTCACCTTTCAGTAATATTGTGTATAATCACAAAACTCACTAATTTGGAAATGTATATTGCTTGCTGGGATGGTGGAACTTACAATCAAGATGGAGCAGTTGCACAAGTGGTGTGAATAATATAAACACAATAGGAAGTGGAGTAATCTGCAAGTCTGCAACATAGCAAAGAATCAAAATTAAAATTTGTCACAAAAAAAATGGAGTAAAACCTTTTGCAATTTAAAGTGTATCAAAAAGTAACAATACTACGTATTTGTATCTTAATTTGTTATAGAGTCGATTGTTACTCGCACGGGTACAATCTCTAGTATCTGTAGTACAAAAAAGAGAGAATGATGTTTTTAGCAAACAATGTGCAGAACACCAAAACCATGTTCTGTAAGGATAAGCTACAAATTGGTGGTCTTTGGTGAAATCTATCAATGATTCTGACACACTTTTCTAAAGTGGTAATTGGTGTTTAGAAGCTTCAAATGAGAAATGGATGGAAAATATCCTATATGCACCTAAGTGTAAGTACGACTACCCTTGACTCAACAAACCTGACAAACACAAACTACACACAAACATCATCGATGACAGCTGCACAAAGCCATCTGATAGCCTGCACCTAGGCAATCTAGCTCAGAAAACTCTTTAACACCAATGTCCGGAACCAAGCATTGAAAAGTGGTGTCAAGCATCTATCTAAGTTAGGGTGTCAGTTCTTCATCTTCAAGATTGTCATTGAGCTCAGTTACGTGCAGCAATGGTCTCCTGATGGCTTGTTTTTGCTGCTCTGGGAGCTGTGAGGTTCCTTGCTATGACTGATTTGGTTTGGTTTGGTTTGGGTGGTGGCTGCTATTTTGTTTTGGTGGCTTGGTTTGCTTGGGTATGGTGACTGTTGTGTGCATAGCTGTGATGTTTGGGGCTGTTGGTTCAGTCAGAATGGCTTGTGGGGTGTGTTTTGTTTGCTTGTTTTCACAAAAGTTTTGTAAGGTGTTAGCTTGGCTGGTGGTTGTTTTTTATTGTTATGTTGATAGCTTTTGGTTGGTTTTTTTTAGCTTATTTTGTGCAGGTCTTTATTAGGACTTGCCTTAATAGTCTCTTAGGTGTATAATTATCTCCTTTTGGTAATAATATGCTTACATTTTACCAAACAAAAAAACAATACAAGCTAACCTCCACAAAACAAGCAGCTAGCAAAATAAAAACCAAAACCAAGCACTCCAACCACACCTCTTTCCCATCCTTACCCCTTCCCTCTCACTTGCAAAAACCATATAGCATAACACTGCAACTATGCAATCACAACTGCTGAAATCACACCATAACAGCCATAGGAACCTTAACCACCCACTGCAAGCAACACAAAATAGTCCCAGAGCTGTTGAAATCAGCTCCACAATAGCCAAAGAAACAAAACTGACAGCCAACCACCAAACCTCTAGACACACTCTTAACAACCTTACAACCACACCCTACCACCCACACTACAAACCCAAAACAGCAGTAGAAAACAACCCTGCAGCAATGCAAAACAATCCCAAGAGAAACGAAACATCACACAGCAAAAGCATAGAGCTAACACCTATATCAGTAAAGAATTTGACCTAATCAGTTCTGCAAGAATTGATGCGCTGAAGCTGATCAGTTCAGGGACTCTAACCTGGTCAAATCAAGCTGATCAGTTCAGGTACTTGCATTTAAGTTTCTTACCTGATCAGTTCTGCACAGATCTAGACGAAATCGATGTGCTGCAAGTGATCAGTTCAGGGACTCTAACATGTTTTTAAAGTATACATAAGAATTTATTCCTACTAGTGTTATTGTATTATTATTGGCTTTCCTAACATATAAGAAAGATTAAGATGCTACCAAGATATTAAATATCTCTAATTCTCTAGTGACGTTTATACACTTAATCTTTAACACCAAAGTCCGAAAACTGGCTTCCATTTATTGCTACACACATGCTATGTCGAATAACTAAAGTTTTGCCGCATCAACATCAAAAATATTATTTATTCTCTAGCAAATTAGTAATACTACAACACCTTAGCTTGTTTGTAACACCTCCTAAGACAATCTCAATAACCATAACCAATACATTGGCACAACACACATGATCAAACCTTATTCCAATTTCAATAAGGATCTTGATAAACCAAAATTTTACAGGGGTCTCTCAATATCAGTTTTTTACAATAAAAATTTGAACAAGAAACTTTCAAATTGACAAGGTTTATAGCATACAAAAGAATTTGAGTATTAAGAAGGTTCTTTTGGAATTCAAAACTTCTAGCAAACAAAAGAACTGAGTCTATCATTAAATCATCAATTATTAAGAAGGTTTATAACATACAAAAGAATTTGAGTGACTTATATGTTAGGCAAAAAAGAACAAGACCCTTGGAAGTTTGAATTCAACTAGAAAAACAACCAGAATACAATCAGAGTACAATGGTCTCTTAAAAACAACCAGAATAAACAAACAAAATACAAACAGGGGTCTCTTAATTATGCTAAGAGTACAGGGGTCTCTTAGAAACAACCAGAATACAATCACAGTATAATCAGAATACAATTGACTAGAATACAATTGACCAGAATACAATCAGAATTGATTTCAAAACTGAGCATAATTAGCAATAAATCAAAACTGAGCATAATTAGCAAACTTAGCATAATTAGCAAACTTAGCATAATTAGCAATAAATTAAATAAGTGATAATTCGAACATGCAATTGATAATAATGCTCAGATAACAAACAATAATAGCAAGAGTAGTGTAATTACCAATAACAATCAATAATAGCAATAAATCAATTATAGATTGTGATAATTAGAACATGCAATTGATAATTGATAATTCGAACATGAATTGATAATTACCAATCAATAATTGATAATTATGCTCACAACACCATAAATTCGAACCAACAATAACAGCGATTGATATTTGATACTTGATAATTCAAACATGCAATTGATAATTGATGAACACCATAAATTCGAACCAACAATAACAGCAAGAGTAGTGTAAATAACAAAAATCAATTATAGCAAGATTGGTCTAATTACCTGGAGAAGGAGAATTGCAAAAATACTACTTTGAAGCACAGCTCGCAATTTCGCAATTTGGTTCGAAGAATTTTGTGAGGAGTTTTTTTTTTTTTTGTGAGGAACTGAGTTAGTTGGTAATCAGATTGAGGAAGAAAGAGTGAAAATTGGCGGAACGTAACTGCTTTTTTATTTTTTTTCAGATTAAAAAGGAAAAAGTGAGAAGTTGGAAAACTGATTAAGCGGTTTAGGAGGAAGAAGGTGGAAGAAGTGAAGTTTCGTGCCAATTTTGTAGGGAATGGATATTTTTCCGCCTTTTTTCTTTAATTTTGGGCAACCAAATTATTAAATTTTTCATTGCACAATATGTATGTTGGGCGACGAATTTAACATTTGTAGCACATTTTGTATACTCGTTGCACAAAATAAAACTTTGGGCTACCACTTACAATTTCGATGCCCAAATATATACGTAGGCAACCAAAATTTTTTTGATGCCCATGTTGTATATCTAGGGCTTCGAATTTAAATTTTGTGGCCCTTTATATGTTGTTTCGTTGCCCAAAGCCAAATTTCTTGTAGTGTATCAAGGATCTTAATTGGCTTCTCTTCATAGGTTAAACTTTGGTCTAACTCTATTGTTTGAGGTCGTAACACATGTGATTCATCCGGCACATACATTCTTAGTTGAGACACATGAAAGACATTCTGAACTTTTCTCAACTCCATTGGTAATTCTAGCTTGTAGGCAACCTTTTCAATTCTTTGCAAGATCTCATAGGATCCAATGTATTTAGGGCTCAATTTTCCCTTCTTTTCTGACCTCATTACACCATTCATCGGTGATACTCTAAGTAGCACCTTATCAGTAACTTCAAACACAACTTCTTGACGTGTTTAGTCCGCATAAGACTTCTGCCTATCGTATGCTGCTTGAATCTTTGCTTGTATCACTCTTACCTTATTAGTAGTTTCTTCAATCAACTAAGGTCCTAGAATCACTATCTCACTTATGTCACTCCAACATAATGGACTTCTACACTTCCTTCCATACAGGGCTTCAAAAGATGCCATGCCAATATTTGCATGGTAGGTATTGTTGTACGAGAAATCAATCAAATCCAAACAATTCTCCCAATTCCCTTATGATGTGAATTTTCGTATAAGCAAAAACTCACAAGGGGGATAGAACTAAAACCACGAATTCCTAAAGGCCAAGCCAGAAAAACTCATGATTTTAGGTTGATCAACTAGTCGTTGATTAAAGCCTAAGCACCCTCAAACCCACTAATTAATCTGCACAAAAGCGTATGAAGGATTTCACCACCAACTTTCAAGGATTTGTTTTCATGTAAACAAACAAAAACTTTTTCATTAAACTCAAACTTATTTTTTTTACAACCTAATGTTGAGACTATTTATAGAAAAAATCATCAACTAAAAATCTTAACAATGAAGCTAAAAGACACGTGAAAGCAAGATAAAAATTGCCACTTGTGCCACTTGCACAAGTTGCACAACAAACTCAAGATAAGATTGCCAAATCATCATGCAACTTGCTCTTAACTTTACAACAACTTCTAACTAACTCTAAATAACTAGATTTTATCCTAACAAACTGACTAACAAACTAATAAACAAAATAATCAGCAAATTACAACAAAAAATACACAAAAAATTCAAGAACCCAAAAATCGCCCAAAAACTCGCCACTTTTCTTCATTCATTTTTGCGCAATTTTCAAGAAGTGCTTCAAATGTTCAAGAAACCTTTCAAGATCCAATATTTTAATCAAGAAACCTTCAAGAAGGCATTTTCCTTGTCTTTAAGGTTGAAAATGATGATCAAGACTCCACAAGAAACAAATGACTCAAAGCCTGAAATGAGAAAAACCCTAGCAGATGTAGTGGGAAAAAGCCCATAGGCAAAAACCAACTTAATCCCCTGATTCCACCAATCTTTCCTTGATTTGCGTGCCACCCTGAGTGTATGTGATCATGGACACGCAAATACCAACCCTTGATGCACCCATATGGCTTGTATCCCCATAAGCAATCAGTTCACCCATGGTTGCATTCTCGCCATTCACATACAAACTTTCGAAGTTGTGATCACTTTTGTATTGTTATTCACACTTTTATCACCTTGAAAATCCATTATACAACCTCTCAACATGTCCTCCAAAGTCTATATGGTTCTCTCTGTTTGTCCATCGATTGCTGGATGGAAAGCTGTACTCATTTTCAACGTTGTATCGAAGTTCTCCTAGACACTTTTCCAGAATTTCGAAAGAAACCCAGAATCCCTATCTGACACGTTATCCTTTGGAACTCCATGTAGCCTCAAAACATGCTTTATGTAAACCTTTGCAAGTTATTCCATCTTCCAAGTCTCCTTAATTGGTATAAACATCACTGATTTAGTAAGCCTATCCACCACAACCCATACTGTAGCATTTTGATTCCTCGACTTTGGCAAGCAGGTTACAAAATCCATTGATATGCAATCCCACTTCCATCCTGGTATCTCAAGTCGTTGAACTTCTCGTTATGGTCTTTTATGTTCAAATTTCACCTTTTGACAAGTAAGACACTTGCTCACGAATTTAGCCACTTCTATTTTCATTCTAGGCCACCAATACACCTTTTTCAAATCCTTATACAATTTATCACCTCTAGGATGAACTGAATACGATGTATTATGACATTCCTCCATAATTTTCCATTTTAAATCTTCACATTTCTGTGGTACACACCACCTTCCTTTATACCTCCAGCTTCCATCTTCATGGATTTTGAACTCCAGCCTTTCCCGCCTTAAATTTCTCCTTTATTCTATCCAATTTCACATCCCCGTCTTAGTTCCCCTTAATCTCCTCAAACACTATTAGTTGGATACTAAAATTACAAAGTACTCCTTACAACTCTCCCTCTTTCACTATCTCCAAATTTGTTCTCTCCATGTCTCTATACAGCTCGTTAGCGACCACTAGAGAATTCACTCCATGCTTCGTTTTTACGACTGAGAGCATCAGCTACCACATTGGCCTGGCCTTCATGTTATTGGATATCTAAATCATAATCCTTGATCAACTCAAGCCATCTCCTTTGTGTCATGTTCAAACCCTTTTGAATGAAAAAGTACTTTAAGCTCTTGTGGTTCTTGTAGATTCTACACTTTACTCCATACAAGTAATGCCTGCATATCTTTAAAGCGAACAGGATCATTGCTAGCTCGAGATCCTGAGTGGGATAGTTTGCTTCGTATGGCTTCAATTTTCTCGAAGCATACGCAATCACCATTCTATTTTGCATTAAAACACATCCCAAACCATTTTTAGAACGATAACTATACACATCATAAGAACCACTCCCAATCGGTAAAGTCAGCACTGGAGCGTTAGTCAAACGCTCCTTTACGGTTTGAAATGCCTTCTCACACTTATCACTCCAAACAAACTTACAGTCCTTCTTGATTAAATACGTCATCGGCTTAGCGATCCTCGAAAAGTACTTCACAAACCTCCTATAATACCCTGCTAAACCCAAGAACTTCGTACATCCGTCACATTCTTTGGTGTAGGCCACCCTTTTACTACTTCGATCTTGGCTGGATCTACTTCAACTCCCTCTTTTGACACAAAATGTCCCAAAAATGCAACTTTCTCCAACCAAAATTCACACTTCGAGAACTTAGTGTACAACTTATTCTCCCTTAGTGTCATCAAAATTGTCCTCAAATGTTTCACATGCTTCTCTTTACTCTTAGAGTACTCCAAAATGTCATCAATAAAAACTACCACAAACTTATCCAAGTGCTGTTGAAAGATTTTATTCATTAAATCCATAAAAATTGCTGGCACATTCGTTAACCCAAAAGGCATAACAATGAACTCATAATGCCCATACTTCGTACAAAAAGTCATTTTAGGTATGTCCTCATTAGCAATTCTCAATTGGAGGTATCCTGGCCTTAAATCAATCATTGAAAATACAGTACCTCCTTTCAACTGGTCAAACAAATCATCAATCCTGGGTAAAGGATACTTGTTCTTGGTCGTCACCTTATTCAACTCCCTATAATCAATACACAACCTCAAACTCCCGTCTTTCTTCTTTAGAAAAAGCAGTGGTTCTCCCCAAGGTGAAGCACCAGGCCTAATGTAACCTTTCTCCAACAGCTCCTGTAACTGCTCTTTCAACTCACTCATTTCCGCATGTGCCATATGTAATACCCCACATTTTCACGTATTTTAAGAAAGTATTTTTGTATTTTATTCGTATAATTTTAATATTTTTATTGAAAAATTATATTCAATAAGAATATTACATGAAAAGAAATTAATAATAATAAAATCAATAAAATAAATAATAAATAAATTTTGATTGAAAATTAATTATTTGTGCTCATAAATAATATTTTTTAAGTTTAAAAATATATTAAAAGGCTTCTAAAAATAGAATTTTCAAAGGTTTCCTAATTTATTTTAAGGCAAGGGCCTAAAGGTAATTTCCACTTGTTAGGATAAGTATGGGCTTTTCTAACTCCTACTTTGGGGCCTATAAATACCCCTTAAAACCCAAGTTTCATATTTTCATGCTCATACTAATCATTAGGATTCCAAAAATTTAGAGAGAGAAAAAAAAACTGTAGTTTCGGAAAATTGGAAAAAAAATATTTTTGTGTTCTTGAGATTCGCGCCCACCCGGACCCCACACGGACCACCGCCCTCGCCACCGCCGGCTGCTACCTCCCCTTAGTTCTAGTATTTTTCAAACGTTTATATGTATAAAAAAATTCTCCTTCTTTCTTTGTAATTCAATCTTGCAAATTCATGTACATATTTATGTTTAATCATGCTTTTATAAGTTTTAGTCATGTTTTAATGAAGTTATGATTTGTTTTAAGGCATGAATTAAATTGATGTTCATGAAATTTTAGATTAGGGTTTATAAACTATGCAAGTTATGATTTTTTTGAGTTTTTATAATTTAAACTTCAATATTTAGATCATGAATTATTGTTGTGTGAGTTTATGATGATTTTATGAAGTTTAGATTGAATTTTAAAGGCTTTGAAAATAAAATAAATTGCTGTCCAAAATTTATAATCATGAAATTCAATTGAGTAAATATTTTGGTCATGTTTTGGCTTATGAAAAATTGTTCTAAAGTATAGATTGGTTTCATAATTATCTTAGTTGATTGTAGAAGAGTTTTACCATGAAATTATGATGTTTCTATGAGTTTTTCATGACTTTAAAGTTAATAAATAAATCTGAAATTTTTATAAAAATAAGTTAAAGTAAGTTTTAAGTGTTCATATTATGCTAGTATGATCACATATTAATTCTATGATGTTACGTATAATTTTTATTATGTTTTATGAAGTTTAAAAGTGATTTTAAGCATGTTAAACATGCTGTCCAGAGTTTATAAAGTGAATAATTAGGCTTTTAAAGTATGTAATTAGCATAAATTGATCATATAATTTAAGTAATACATTGTATAATTGATTTATGTTGTTTTTGAAGCTTTTCAAGGAGTTTTGGTAATTTTATATTGCTTTCCACTTTTCTAAAGTGGCATAAAAGTTTTACGAAGGTTTTATAAATCATAAATAAGTCCCGAAAACCAAGTAATCATACATTAGAAAAGTAAAGTGTAGTATGGAATTGGATAGAGACCATATAAGGAATGTTTTGGACAAATTCCCAATGTAGAAGTAGTTCATAGTTGTTGTAGAACTTACTCAACAAGGTTTTAATTTAGTTTCGGTTTTACCTTATGTAGGAGAATTTGAACTAGTCCACTTCTAGAAGTTATGGCGGAGCATCGTTACTTTACAAGGTATGTAAGTACTAAAGACAAACACAAGATCGGAGTTAGAATTCGTGTTTTTTTTTTCTTTTTTTTTTGACAATGAAACATTATTATTTATTACAAGAAATGGCAAGTACATAAGCCTCGTTTATAACGTGGCGACTGACCTTAATACATTTAACATAAGTAAAGGAACGAAAAAGAAGTAAAACGTCTTCTATAAGCGATAAGAAAAGGATAGGAGCCTGGGATGGCTGTGAAAGTGCTTGAACTAATTGAAGGCAATCAGTCTGAACCGGACATGGGAAGCTTAAAAAAGTAAAGCTTTGATTCCATGAAGCATTGCAAGAGCCTCAACTTGGAATGGTGAGACGGCTTTAACAGCACAACATCCTTTAACAGCGCAACATCCTTGATGTATAAGAGATCCATCATGATCGGAGATACTCCAGCCTACAGAAGCTTTGGGCACAGAATCCCCCCTTGCCCAAGACCCATCAACCTTTAAACATGTTAAAGGAATACCAGGTTCACAACAGCCACATTCGCAACTATCAGGAGGTTTTGGGGGTATAGGTCGATGTGTGTGTAATAAATTTGTATGAGCATGAGCAGTTATAACCTTAGAGATCTCTGCTGCTTTGGTGGTGTAAATATCAAGTGGGTTGAGGGATATTCCATTGAAGACAATATTGTTCCGTACCACCCACAATGCCCATAATGTAGAAATGAAGTTATTTTTTCTATAACTACCATCTTCCTGCATATCAATGAGCATAAAGTAGTTAAGGATGTTAATAATCCATGTTTCAAAACTAATACCTAATAGTGTGTATCTCTTGATCTCCAAATCCCCACATTGCCATATTCTCTCAGTAAGTGGACAGTCTCAAAAAAGATGGGAAGTAGTTTATGCAGCAGAAGAGCAAAACGAACATAGTCCTAGACTAGGGATACCACGTTTCTGAAGATCATACCCCACAGGTAGGCTGTTCCAGAGAAGTTTCCAGATGAACATTTTCCATTTAGGAGGAATGTTTAAACTCCATAGCCTTTTCCAGAAAATGTTATGAGTGGTATGATGTTGTGTATTACCTAGGAATTGCCAGTATGCTGATTTGATAGAGATTTGACCAGAAGGATGATGGGGCCAGTAAAATGGGTCGACTTCAGAGTTGTTTGCAGTGCAAGTTGGGAGGTGAATGCTTAGAATTGCATGAGCAGTTTGAGGCGGGAATTTATTAAAAATGAAAGCCTCCCTCCAGCCTCCCGTATCGTTAATCAGTTCAGAAACAAGTGTAGGATTATCAGGGGCATTGGTTTCAATGTTTTTGAACTTGATGAACTCGTTGTTTATCCACTTGTGATGAGTTATGGAAATATTCAAACCTGTGGACACTCTCTTATTTAAACTATGGACGTAGCGTGATGCTGCTTTAACCATGCACTTCCCACTCCAAGACATTTGACGACTCACTTTTCCTTCCAAAGCTAATAGAATAGGGTCCTTACCATACCTTCCCCTGAAGATTTTTTAGAGTAACAGGTTTGGCTGAGTGTGGAACCGCCAGGCTTGCTTAAACAGAATGTTGTAGTTGAGTGCTTGAACGTTTTTTAACCCAAGGCCACCTGCATGTTTATGAGACTCTAAAATGATCCGTTTTTTTCCAGTAGATTGGCCTTGTGCTAACATCAGTTTTCCACCAGAATTTTAGCAGTTTTGAAGTGATTGTTTTCTCAATTTTTTTCGGGAGCAAATACATGGACAAGATGTGGCTCGTCATGGCAATGAGGACTGCATTGATTAGCAGAAGTTTTCCTGAAGGAGAAAGTATCTTGTTGCCCCAGTTGTCAATTGTATTATCGAGTTTATCTAGCAATGGCTGGTAACATTTCGAAGATCTGCCATCAATATCCATATCACAGCCCAGATAAATGCCCAAGTTATGTTGTTTAGTAACCTGGAGGCTCTTTGTGAGGATTTTCCGATACTTCCGAGGGGTATTAGGAGTGAAGACAATAGTGGATTTGTTGAAGTTGTCCATTTCCCCTGAGACCATCCAGAACTCAGATAGGCTATTATTGAGAGTTGTGACTGTTCTAAGTGAAGCCTTGAAGCTGAAAGTAGCATCATCCGCAAAGAACAAATGGTTAATTAATGGAGAATGGCGGCCAATTTTTATCCCACTAAGAAGACCTGATGTTTGGAGATGTTGAAATCTTAAGGATAGAGTATCCATTACCAAAATGAAAAGGTAGGGGGATAAAGGGTCTCCTTGACGTAGACCTCTCGTTGGGATGATTTTTCTTGATGGGATGCCATTGACTAGGACCTTATAGGTAAGTGTGGACATACATTGAAAAATCCAGTTAGTCCAGCATCTTGGAAACCCCATTCTCGTCAAAATAGCTATCACAAATTGCCAGTTAACTCGATCATAGGCCTTGCTGAGATCAATCTTCAAGAGGGCAGCTCTATGTTTTCCAGTTTTTTTCTTTTTAATCCAATTATTGAGTTCATGAGCCACCATAGCTGAGTCCGCCATCAATCTTCCTGGAATAAAAGCATTCTGGAATTCACCCACAAGTGTCTTCAAAATTGGTTTCAGACGATTCACAATGCATTTAGAAATGATCTTGTAAGTAGTATTGCATAAGCTTATGGGTCTGAATTGATCCACTTTGGAAGGAGATGTTGTTTTTGGGATGAGGGCCAAGTAAGTCCGATTTAATTCATTAAGCAAGAACCCACTATTATAAAAACTAAGTATTGAATCAATGACATTAGGTCCAACCAAATCCCAATTTTTGTGGAAGAAAATTGGTGAGTAACCATCAGGCCCCGGAGACTTAAGTCCTTTCATGCTAAACGCAGCAGTAGTAATGTCAGAATGGGAGAAAGGTTGCTGAAGTGCTACTAAGTTCTCCTGAGATAGTTGAGGAAGATGTTGGAGCCATGTTTCCAAAATTTGTGTGGATGGTGGAGACGATGTAGGAGGATTGACTAGATTGCCAAAAAAATCTGCAAATGCTTCATTTATTGATTGTACATCATGTAGCCATGTACCATCCATATCTTGAATGATTGAAATTTCATTTCTTGCTGCTCTTGTCTTTGCTTTTCTAAAGAAGAATGATGTTGGTTGATCACCCAAGTTATCCCAGTTCAGTCTCACTCTTTTCTTCCAGAACAAATTTTTTATATGAATTTCATCTAAGAACTTGGTTTGTTGATCCAGATTTGTAGAGACATTTGTGTCAGCAGTTATATCATCTTGTGAGTTTGCCAGATTATCATGAATAACATTCCATTGAATATTATTATCCTTTTTGAAGTTGAGAGCCCAGGTTTTGAGAGCTTGCAGAGTAAGTTCTAGCTTACGTTGCAGAATAAAAGGAGATGAACCCAAAAAACAAGTGACCCATGCATTCTTAATTAAATCAGCAGTTTGGGGAATGCCTATGGACCATGCCTCAATTTTGTAGGGTCTTTTTCTTTGTGAAGTGTTTGTTTTTGTTGTTAGGATAAGGGGACCATGATCCGAAATTAGAATAGGAAAATTTGTTATAGTTGTATCCGGAAACAGTGTTAGCCAATCATGAGAAGCATATCCCCTATCCAGAGATTCAAACACACAGCCATTAGCACGTCTTTTATTACTCCAAGTAAACCTAGTTCCATTAGAAGGTATGGGAATTAGATTGTTTTTGTCCTTAAATTCTTTGAAATCCTTCAGGCCAGGAATCACAGAAGAACCCCCTAGTCTTTGTTCTAAGGATTCAATTTGGTTTATGTCACCCACCATTAACCAGTTTTGTGAAATTAATTGAAAAACAGTCGACAAATAATCCCACACTTCTAAGCGTTGATCTAAGTAAGGGCTACCATAGACAAACAAAATGTAATACAACGGCAAAGAGGGGTCATTAACTTTTACAAGGATAAGGTGGAAGGAGCTAAAGATGAATTCCACATCAAGTCTTGGTGGCCAACACAATAACAGACCACCACTGGAACCACAGGCATCCACAGCAAAAGAGGAGGAAAAACCATAACTTGAAAGGAAGTTACGGGTTTCCCTTGCACTACATTTAGTCTCTGAAAAAAAAAATCTAAAACAAAGGACTTAACTAAAAAAACTAAATAAGAAAAAATGACATCTTTCTTACTTCCTAAACCTCTACAATTCTAAGCGAATAACTTCATGGTAAAACCGAAGGCTTTTCCAGGTAAGCCGCACCTCTAGTGATTACATTTTTCCATTCAACAACTCCTTCTTCATCATCATCTAAGACAAATTCTTCTCCTAGACATAAGCCATATTTAAGACATGCTCGACCTTGACGTTTTCCATAGTAAACTTTTTGTATTTTCTTTCGTTTATTTCCCTGCATAAAACTACCCTTATGCACGTCAAGTTCATGCATCAAAGGGCCTCTCTTTGAACTACCAGGAGTAGACAACGGCATAGAAGACTTAACACCACCTATTTTTCGTGCCAAACGAGACCACACACGACCTAGTTTGTAAGAGTTTTTCTTGAGTGAATGAGAAGTGTGTGCCGATAAGAAGGTGTCATTTGTCTCATGTGTGGAGGAAATAGCAAGATTGCTAATCTCCATGTCTAGAGAATCATGGTGCGCAGTGGTGTAGGAGATATCTTCAGAGGTTGGTGAGTACGTAGAAGGAAATAGCAAAGGAGCTAGGAAACTACGTTGCATGGGAGATAAAACGGGTTGTAAGATTTCTTGAGGGGAAGGGAAAGTAAAGGAACGTGCTGAGTCACCTAAAGAAGAGTGCATATCATTATTTATGTCAAAAAAAGGAATAGTGGAGTTATTCATAGAAGAACACAATGGAGTGTTGGGTGGAGTTAAGGAATTTCCCGAAAGAAAGGGGACAAAAAGATTGATTCGAACTGGGTTTTCCAAAACGGGGGTTGTACCAAAGAAATCACTAGGAACTACTGGATATTTGTCAGAATTAAACTCCATGATTGGTAAAAAAAGCTTGAAGAGAAAAGGACACTTAGGGACTAGAGTAAAAGAAAACCGAGGAAGAAGGAAGGGGATAATGGGTAAAGACCCATACTGATCATTAAATAATGGATGAAAAGGAAGGTGGTTGGGGAGGGATTTAATGTATGGATGAAATTTTGAAATAGGAAGTAAATGAGGAGATTTAAAAGTATGGGAGGGGCGGTAAAAAGGGGGGCTGTTCGGGTAGGGGGAAGTAAAAAGAGGGAGATGTAATAAATAAAAATGGTTGGAAGAGTTTATGGAAGGGGAAGAAAGCATTAAATTACCTGGAGAAGAGGAAAGGAAATCAGAAGAGTGTGACAAGTTTTGCTGACTTTGACTTTGTGTACATTGTGAAATAAATGCCTCAAGCTTCATGCAATTGTGTGAAGATGAACAGTAACATGCTCTCTTCGTTCCCGTAGCTTGTAGTAAGTAGTGAGATTTGCGTTTTTGACATTGAGATGCATGCAATTATGTTGATAGTTTTTGCAGTCCTACTTCCTCACGTATCATACGATCATGAAATTTTTACGTCTTTTTTCCGTTGCACGTCCTCCATGTGTGTGAGATGAATCAAAGGAATCATCAGTGGGAGGATCACTGGCTCGTCGTTTTTTATTATTGTTTTGATCCGGATGTGGGTCTTGAGAGTCATCATCTTGATTTTCAGAACCGTCATTGTCCTTTTCATGGTTGTCCATATCAGCATTGTCATTGTTTTCATCCGGTTCATTCTCACTATCCTCCGAAAGTGACATATCGAAGTTAGCAAAAGGTACATAGTCTTGTGGTTGGATGAGAAGATTGATGCGCATTGTCCGATTTTCTTCCAAGTTTCGCAGTCCAATAAGCTTTCTTCTAAATAGTAACTGATTGGAGGGAGGTTGGATTACAAACCCAGAATGATGTGTAGTTAACTTACGCATTTGTCTTGGAATTTGGGTTTGTGCAGTGGTGGGTGTTAAACGCCAATGTGATTGTTTGTGGCCTAATTTTCCACATTTGCTACAAAATTTAAAAATTCCTTCATAACGGAGGAATATCCAAGCAAAGCAGTTTTTATCGAATTCTAGGTAGAAACCAGGAATAAGAGGTTGTTTGAGGTTTAAAAGTACCCGCACTCGAATTGTATCCAAAACCCCTGAGCTGGGAGTGTTCTTGTCAACACACAGTACTGTACCAAGATTGTTTAGAATTGTGGTGGCAACTTGTAATTGATTTAGATGCAACGGGATACCCTCCATCTTTATCCAAATAGGAGATGTCTCAAAATTGATATCGTTAATGGCTGCACCCTTGAACCATGGTTTGAAGATGAACAATGCTTCGCGGTAGTTTGTCGTTCCCAATGATAATAGCTTTTCTTTATCAGAAGGATCTTCACAGAAAAACATGAAAGTTTTGTTACTAAGTTTTTCAACTTCTATATTGCTCTCTGTAGTCCAAAGTGAATCAATCCAAGATAGAATTTCCAATGTAGTAAAGCTGCGGAAATCTAGTGCTTGAGCTATGGCTGAGTTGTTAAATTTTTGTTCTCGTTGAAAGCATCTGAATGGTTTCCCGTCTACCAAAGGACCCATCCGTTTCAGTGGGAAGGCAAGGGAATGCATAGTAGGAGGATGAGAGTTCACTAAAGCAAAGGATGAAGGCTTTTTTTGATGTTTAATGGATAACAAAGTGGCTGTTTTTTTTTTATTTTTTTTTTTAAATTTACCTAACTTAACAGATCCTGTATGAAGAAATACAGTATGTAGATTAAGTGAGGGTGTAACACCCCCAAATTCCTCACTTTCTAACTTACCTCAAACCTATAAACACAAGAGGAACTTGAGCATGTTACCGCCACGTCACAACTAATTATGAAAACTAATTGCAACGCTAAGGCTAAGGTAAAACAACACACTTTACTAAAACCATTTTATAAAAGTCAAACAACTCACAGCGGAAGTCTTTACAACTAAGTCAAACATTAAATTAACAACTTGGAACCATCACGGCCCTTATTCCAAACCACTAGAAAAATCTAAAGTCAAAACAACTACCAAATATTATCCACTCCTCTCGAAAAATCCCTTCACCATGCATATGCTCAACAACCTGCACTTATTCTGCTTAACAAGCAAACAGAACAAGAAAAACATGGAAATATATATGTGTCAGCAACCACTGCTGAGTATGCACAACATAGCAAAAACATAACAACACGAAGACACACACATAGCATACAAAATACACATAACAAGACTCTCACTCCATTTTAAGACTCATGACTCATAAGTTCAAAATTCTTCATCTTGATTATAACTTCTTGCTTCGAAAAGGATATAGGAAACGTGAACGGGCTCTTTGGAAAGACGGTCGTCAACCAAGTAGGTAGCGCTCCCCGTACAATCCGAACTCTAACAGAAAGATAGCTAGTCTTTTAAAAACAGTGATACATGGTCTCCATCCACCCCATGTCCAAACTTAACTCTTTAACTCTTTTGGAATTCCAGAACTAAACAGTGAAGCATCGTCACACTCCACTATGGAAGTACAGCGTTAAGGCAATACATACCTCCCCCGTATGGTAACCTCATTTGGCCTGAATGAGTACTCACGTTCCTTTAAAAATAACTTGCTCATAATTGTTTACTTAACTTTGCTTTACTCGACTTTATTTAACTTTGACTTAATAAGCATTTAACTTTGACTTGTCTTGTAAACATGACTCTTATGGTCAAAACTTGCTCAAAACATGCATAGAAGCATTACAACTCATGAACAAACTTCAAAACACTTAAACATGTCATTTTAGACTCTTAACCCTCACATTAAAGCTTCATATAGCTACTGTCCAGAATTCAAACATAACTTAAAACACGACCGAAAAGTCAAACATACACCGTCAGACTTCGAAACATACATAAACAACATAGAAACCATCAAACACTTAACCAACACTTGTTAATGACTCTTTCCTCTTTTAGTAACCTTCCATTAATAGTAAATGACTTTTGAAAACATTTTTAGAAACTTCTATTCCTAGAAATTTATTTTTGAAAAACATTTGTTTTAAAACTAGGCAATAGAAATAGAAATAAATCTGAAAATAATTATTAAAAATTAAATAGGTTCGAAAACACTTTTCCAAAACCTTTTACTGCCTAAAATACAGTCTCAAACCAAATCTCGTGGCTAGATAAGGTCTATGTGAATTTTAGTAGATTTTAAACTAGAAACCCTAAAACTAGCGATAAAACAATTAAAAATCCAAGCTAATTACCTAATAAATTCTCTAGGTCGTGAAACCCATTTTATAATTCCTTTTATTCTCCTATTAACCAGTAACAACCTTTAGAAACCTTAGTTCACGTTTTAAATATTTTTAAAAGATTTATTTTTGAAAACAGTTCAATCTGTCTAAAACCAATCTAAAAATTATTTAAAAATATTGGAAAACCTTTTAATGACGAAACCAACTCTATAAACTCATATTATGCTTCTGGAATACATTAAAAATAATCTCATAGTCAGATTCGACCCTTAGACCTTCTGAAACAATATTTTTCGGTAAAAACCGCAAAACTGAAAACTGACTAATAAAATTATTTGACCATGCTATACTTCATGTTAAAGTACGAGAATTTAACACAACTTCACATACATCACAATAAGTCTAAAATAATTTTTACGAGCATACTTCAACACTTTAACCTCATATAACAAATTTTACACATAAACCAGCAGATTTTCGGTTCAACACTATAAAATTCATGGGGGCTTGCATGATCGTTTTCTTGCTCCAATAATTTAACACGACATACTATAATACTAAACCTAAGTTTTCATGCTATTAGGTCTTTGATATGTCGCACATACCTTGCTCGCTAAATTTCCTTCTTAATTAAAACTGCTCTTCGGAAAATTCTCCTCCTTGCATTAAAATACAAAAATACCATTAGAAATTCGACTAACCTCATATGAACATTATATAACTAATATACAGCCTCTAAAATAATTTTTCGTGCATAAATTTCGATTATTTATAATTTCTATGATTTGTTTTATTAAAAATCCAATTTTTGACATAAACTAATCTATTAAATAAAAATTACCAAACTAATTTTTAAAAATAATTTGAAAACATCAAAACACTTTTTATTTACTGAAAAACATTAGGGAAACACTTTTTCGATTTTTAAAAATAATTTGGAAGGAAAAATAATTTTTTTTTCTCTCTTTTTCTTATTTTCGAAAACCATGGTGAGTGGGCTACTTTGAGGTGGTTTATGGCCACCTTGGTGGCTGCATGGGTGGCGGATCTTGGTACTTGGTGGTAGAGTGCAGCAAGAGCTGTCACGTGGTGGTGGTTGTGGCGGCAGATGTGAAGTGTGGTGGTTGTGGTGGTGGCTCAAAGTTGGTTCCACGAAGAGGAAAACTGCAGTTTTATTTTTTTCTGTTTGTGTACTTTGCTACGGTTTTTGAGCTGCGGTTTTTCTTTCTTTTTTTTTTCTTTTTCTGATTTTTGGAAAGGGTTTTAAAGAGTAAAATTTGATGAACCAGAGAGCTATATATAGGGTATATGGCCTTAAGGAATTTCGGCCAAATCAAAGTGAAAAGATAAAGTTTTGATTTTTTTTTTTTTTTTGGATAAGATCTAAATTGTGTAGGATAATTTTGGATATGTTTATCTTTTGTAAAATCTGAAATTTATCCTAACTAAAAGATACAAAATATCTAGGTAGTTAAAATAAATAATTTAGAAAATAATTTTGGCCATAAAAATATTTATGGGCCTTGGAAAACCGAAAATACCCCATTTTGGGCCTAATATGGTCCAAAAATAATTAAAATAAAACCCATAATTATTATTTTTGCTATTTTTGAAAATTAAATTTAAATACTCAAAACCTCCTTTAAAAATAATTACTATTTCTAATAAAACCTTTTGTAAAATAAATTATTTTAAGCCATAAAATATAAATAGACTTTATTTTCCGAAATTCATAAAACTATATATTATCATCGTATAAAAATATAATATAAAGTCTTAAAAATGCGGGGGATTACAGAGGGAAGCTCTCAAATTTTTAGAGAGAGAAAATTTTTTGCCTTAGAATGCATGTTTGAATAATTCTTGATTACATGAAATTTTGTATGCTTGTTTTGAATCATGAATTTATGTGCATAACAAGTTTATTAGTAGCATGTCCTTAAAGTATGATGGCATTCCATGTTGAATAGTATTGTTAATTCTTATAAGTTTGGATTGGAATTTTATGATCAAATTTATTTGGCCAATAGTTTATTAATCAAGAAAGGAAGTTATTTTTAAGTTGGTTAGTTACTTAATCAACTAGAAAGGTAGTTGTGAATTTTTATGCACACGATTAAAAGAAGTTATGAGCAATTATTTTATACATGTTGCCACTGACAATTTAATGAGTGGCCAAGGATAAAGTAAGTAATTAGCCACTCACAGTTAATGAGTGATAAAGTTAAGTTTAATTAAAGTACACATATGAGATTAATTCCGAATTACCTTGAATTGAAGATAATTAATTTGGCTTGCTTGATTTGATGCATGTTTTATGTGATGTTGCATAACATTGCTAAACCTGTTAAGTCACGTAAAGTGTAAGAGGGCTTGCATCAAAACTCTTGGAACGTATATAGTTTGAGTATGAACAATGGGGGGAGTCGTATGGAACAATGATCTATGACTTCTAATTGGAGTACAAGACGTTGTACTCTTTTCTATTTCTAATGCGCTGGATATCCGTCACTTTATGTGACATAGTAATACCTTCTTGGAGTTGCTCCCAAGTTGGTGCCCAATAGGGCGATGATTTTTAAGGAGGAAACCCGTTCAATGGAGGATCCATAAGTTTAAATATAATAAATAATTTGATTGAGTCCGTGTACATGTAAAAGTTGTCAAAGGTAGGTTGAGTACATGTTTTATTTCTTTTGGTTGTCGCATAGTCTTTAGTAGTTATGTACTCAGCTTTGCTGACTGTTTGTTTTGTGTGCATGGCTTTGTCTTAGACTTGACCCTACAATGACCCAGTTTTGGTGAGTAGTTGTCTAGTAAAAGAAAAGCTGCAGGTACAAGTGGACATATATAAGTCATTAATGATGGGCTGCAGTGAGAGCGCTTGCTTTGTTTTGTAGCTTTACTTTATTTTATTGCTTATGCAGACTAACATTTATTTTGGATGATTTTTTTTATTGCTAAACACTTTTGGTTTTGGTTTTTAAAGGGCCATTAATATGGTTCCGAAGTGTGATAAGGTAAAGTTGATTTTTATTATGAGTTTGTTTTGAAGTTTAGTTTTAAATTGTTTTGGTTTTAAGACTTCCGCTGTAGTACTTTGATAAATGCCTTAGTCGTTATCACGGTGGCTGTAATACTTTGGTTTTTCCATATTTAGAAGTTTTAATAAATATAATCCTTAATATATATAATATGTTTTCCTGAAAAATAAGAAGTAAGAAGTTAGGAAATTCCAGGGTGTTACACCATCCTGTATGGCGCTCTGGAAATAGGTGTTGTCCTTGGAACAAAGTCTATGGTGAAGTTGATCTCACGCTTTGGTGCCATTCCTAGAATCTCCTCCGGAAACACCTCCAAGAAATTTCTCACTACTTCAATGTCCTTCGGCTTAGAATACTCAGTATGATCTACATCCCTCACACTACAAAGGTAAATTTGCAAACCTCTCTTTACATACCTAGTAAACCTCATCATTGACATTATTTTGTTGTGTTTTGGCTTTCTTGCCCTCCAATAGCTCGCTTTCTTACCCTTATTGTAGGCATCTATTTTTGTTCCCACCTAACGTCTAATGATTATCGTGTACCACGTCGCAAACATGTCCGATTCTTGAAAGTCGAGTGCTTGAAAATCAATAAATAAATAAAATCATTGTCGATAAGGGTTAACCAATGATGAGTTATAACCGTTGAAATACGCTTAAATATTTTCATTTTATAATTTTCATTTTACTTTTATCTCATTATTTTAAATTCACTTTCAAAAATAAAATAAATCAATTTAAGCGTATGAATGTGACCGAAATCGATAAACCTTCTACAAGGGTTTATTCGGATTATGGCAACTCTAGGTTATGGAAGTGTATAAATGGTGTTATGGAAGTGAATTCCGTATATCTTCATAACATATCGAAATATTTCGGTTTATTGAAGTAAATATTTGAAATAAGGAAGTATCGGAGATAATCCGCGTAAAAATGGAAAATCAGGGACACAAGCGCCATAGCGTAGGAAGAGCGCCCAGACGCCCATCCAGCACCCAAGCGCCCAAAGAGCCTGCGCCACAGCGCTCAGTGGGCATCCTGGCGCTTGCTTTTGGGCTTCTTGGAGCTCCTCCGGCTCGCTGGCTTCAATTTTGAGGTCACTTCCAACACTATATATACCCCCTCCTTCGACCTTCATTCATCAATAATTCACATCTTCACAACTTCTCTTCTCACACTCTCTCTAATTCGTCTCTTTCTCTCTCTAAAACTCTCTCGATTTTCGTGCCCTACTTCAGAAACCTTGCTAAACACTTATTAATATTATTATTACTATGTTATGAAGTGTGGAGTTGAGGAAGATGAGCCTCAAACATTGGTGCGCTTTTTGGGAGGTTTGAACCCAAAGGTGGCTAACGTGGTGGAATCGCATCCCTATGAAACTTTAGAAGAGCTTGTAAGCATAGCCCACAAGGTTGAGCAACAACAAAAGATCAAACGTAAGGGTGAGACCTCAAGTCCCTTTACTTGAAATCATTCTTTCCCTAAAACACAAACACAAACTTTTAGAAACCCCACGCCAAACACAAAACCAAACACAAATTTCTCACAAAACACAATTTCTAAATTTACTCTTAGAAAGTGTTTTAGATGTTATGGTATTAGGCATATTGCTGTTGATTATCCAAACGAAAAGGTTGTTACTTTGGTTGAGTATGATGAGGATGGCATGGAGGATCTTGGAGAGGAAGAAGTACATGAAGTGGAGGAGGACAAGGCCTTTCTTGGACCGGATCAAGGGAAATGTTTGGTAGTTAGGAGGACCTTGAGTAGCATGGCATCTCAAGAGGAGAATTTGGAACGTGAGTCCATCTTTCACACTCGTTGTATCATTGTTGGTAAGGTATGTACTTTGATAATTGTTAATGGTAGTTGTACAAACGTGGCATCACAAGTAGTTGTAGATAAGTTAAACTTAAAAACAACTACTCATTCTAGTCCTTATGTTATACAATGGTGAAATCAAGGGATGGGGATTCAAGTGAGTCAAAATTTTTTAATTTCTTTTAGTATTGTGCATACTTATGAAGAAGAATTGTGGTGTGATGCGATTCCTATGGATGCTTGTCATATTTTCCTTGGTAGGCCATGGTTGTTTGATAGGAGAGTGTTTCATGATGGATATAAGAATACTTATGCTTTTAACAAAGATGGTAAAATATTGTTCTTACTCCTTTAATCATGAAACATAAACCACATAAAACTACACCAACGCAAAAAAACAAGTCTCACTACTCTAATTAAGTCCGAAATGCATGAGTATAAATCACAAAAACAATTTATTCTTTTTGGACTTGATAAAACGCAAGATCACTCACAAAATGACCACCCTTTGCTTAAGTCTTTGCTTGAATCTTATAATCACGTTTTCCCACAAGAAATCCCTCATGGATTACATCCAAAATGTGACATTCAACACAAAATTAATCTTGTTCCTGGGTCTATATTGCCAAACAAATCGGCTTATAGAGTAAATCGAAAAGAGAGTGAAGAGATTAAGAGGCAAGTTAATGATTTGTTGTTTAAAGGTCTTATTAGGGAGTCTTTGAGTCCTTGTGCATGCCCCATGTTAATTGTAACCAAGAAGAATGGAGAATGGCGTATGTGTGTTGATAGTAGGGCCATTAACAAAATCACCATCAAATATCAATTTCCAATTCCTAGATTGAATGACTTGTTGGATGATCTTTATGGGTCAAATGTGTTTTCTAAAATTGATCTAAGGAGTGGATATCTTCAAATTCGTATCTATGAAGGTGATGAGTGGAAAACAGCCTTTAAAACAAAAGAAGGTTTATATGAATGGCTAGTCATGCCCTTGGGTTTGTCAAATGCTCCTTCTACTTTTATGCGTTAGATGAGTCAAGTTATGAAGCCTTTCATGGGCAAATTTGTTGTTGTGTACTTTGCTGATATTTTGGTGTATAGCAAGAAAGAAAAGGAGCATGTTGAGCACTTTAAAGGAGCTTTTGAAGCTCTTGCTAGGGAGAAATTGTATGGTAACCTTGAGAAGTGCACTTTTTCACTAACCAAGTAATCTTTTTTGGGGTTAAAAGTGTCATCACAAGGCATTGAGGTAGATGAGAAGAAAGTTGAAGCAATTAGAGAATGTCAAACGCCACAATCTATGAAACAAGTAAGAAGTTTTCATGGATTAGCTTCTTTCTATAGGAGGTTCAATTTGTGCGCAACTTTAGTTCACTTATGGCTCCTATGACTGAATCACGAAACTTCCAAGGTTTGAATGGAATGATAAGGCTCAAATGGCTTTTGATGAGGTAAAGAAACAACTTACCAATGCTCCTATTGTTTAACCTAATTTTAATGAAGTTTTTGAGGTTGAATGTGATGCTAGTGGAGTTGGAATTGGTGCTATTTTGTCACAAAATGGGCGTCCTCTAGCCTATTTTAGTGAGAAAATAAATGAAGTCAACGAAAGTATTCAACCTATGACAAAGAATTCTTGGCTCTTGTTCGCGTATTGGACCATGGGAGACACTATCTTATTCCTAAGGTGTTCTTTTTGCATTCTGACCATGAGGCACTCAAGTACCTACAAAGCTAACATAAGCTACATCCACGCCATGCCAAATGGGTAGAATATCTCCAAGCTTTTCAATTTGTCATTAAACATCAAAAGGGTCACATGAACAAAGGTGTTGATGCTTTATCTAGAAGGTACATTCTTTTGAATTCTTTTAAAGCAAGGGTCAATGGGATTGAAGAGGTAAAAGAAAGCTACAAGGGGGATGCGGATTTTGGTGAGCTATTTCTAAAGTGTTCTAATCAACCTTTCAATGATTATTACATTTTAGATGGGTTTCTCTTCAAAGGCAATTGCTTATGTCTTCCTAAATCTAGCTTAAGGGAATCACTCATAAAGGAATTCCATGAAGGTGGGATGGTGGGTCCCCTTGGAATTGAAAAGACAATTCAACTTGTGCAAGAATACTTCCATTGGCCAAAGTTAGCAAGAGATGTTGAGTTCATCATCAAAACATGCATTGTTTGTCAAAAGGCTAAGAGTCATACCCTTCCACAAGGTTGTCTCTTACCTTTCCCAATTCCTCAAGCACCATGGGAGGACATTAGTCTTGATTTTGTTGTGGGAGTTCCTCTCACACAACGAAAAAAAGATTCTATTATGGTAGTAGCAGACAGTTTTTCTAAAATGGCTCATTTTATTTCTTGTCATACTACTTGTGATGCTTCTCATATTGCTAACCTGTATTTTCAACAAGTTGTAAGGTTGCATGGAGTCCCTAAATAATTGTTTAGTGGTACTGATACAAAGTTTTTAAGTCATTTTTGGCTTACACTTTGGAAGAAGATAGGCACCCAATTGAAGTTTAGTACTTCTAGTCACCCTCAAACTGATGGTAAACCTGAAGTTACTAATAGAACTTTGGGCAATTAGTTAAGGTATTTAGAAACTAAAAGTCCTAAACAATGGGAGGCTACGTTACCACATGCGGAGTTTGCTTACAATAGAGTTCCAAGCAAGACCACATGATTGAGTCCATTTGATGTTGTTTACGGTTTTAATCCTTGTACTCCTATTGAATTAACTCCTATTCCATTGGCCAAAAATATGATCATGAAGGAGAAGAACGTGCTAAATCAATCAAGTACATCCATGAGCAAATTAGAAACAAAATTGAACAAGTAAATGCAAAGGTGAAAGATTATGTGGACCAAAAACGCAAAGAGATTCTTTTCAGGCCTGGGGATTAAGTTTGGATTCACTTAAGGAAGGAACGTTTTCCAACCAAGAGATGATCTAAGATCAGTCCAAGAAGTGATGTTCAATTAGAAATCATTGAGAAGGTGAATGACAATGCTTACAAGGTAGAATTCCCAGGTGACTATGGATTTTCAAGTACTTTCAATGTGGCAGATTTGTCTCCTTATTATGATGAGTTTAAAGAACTACCAAGTCTGAGTCTTTTATTTCATGTGGAGTCTTGATCATCATTTCAACCTTAAAGACATGGGAAATGACTTCTTTAAGGTTTCTTGATTAAAAGATTGGATCTTGAAAGGTTTCTTGATGATTTGAAGCATTTGTTGAAAACTGGCGCAAAAATGGAACAACCTTGTGGCGTGCATTTTTGCGTTTTCTTGAATCTTTGGGTTCTTGAAATTTTCGTGTATTTTAGGTTGTAATATGCTGATTATTTTTTTTTTAGTTTATTAGGATGTTTGTTAAGATAGAATCTTGTTAGTTAGAGTTTGTTAGCATGATAAGATCAAGAAGCAATGGTGATGTGGCAATCTTATCTTGAGTTTGTTCTGCATCTTGGATAAGAAAGCTTAGGGGGCGTGTTTATCTTGTTTCCACGTGTGTTTGTAGTTTGTTTTTGATAGGATTTTGTTGATGATTATTCCTATATATAGTCTCAACATTAGTTTGTAAAAATCAAATTATTGAGTCAAATAAAAGTTTTATTTGTTTACTTAAAAAACACAAAAACCGAAATTCTTCAGAGTTGGTGGGAGATTCCTTTATACTCTTTTGTGTAGATTAACTAGTGGCTTGAGGGAGCCTAGGGCTTTAATAAAGGACTAGTTAATCACCCTTAATTCGTGAGTTCTAGTGGCTAGGCCTTTAGGAATTCGTGGATTTAGTTTTTAATATCCTGTGAGTTTTTGTTCGTAAGAAAATTCACATCACATTTGGAGAATGATTAGGTAGGTTTTATACCTCATTGGAACTAGTTTGACGCCTTACATGACAAGTTGGAGAAATATTAGAAGTAAAAGTGAAGAATTAAGAAGTTTAGAAGTGAAGATTTTGACCATTGTCCACTATTTTGTTTGTATCTCAAAATCTGTAAATATCATTGATCTGATTCTTGTTGAATTGAAAATTAGACTCAAAGTTCTTTCCAACGGTAGGTCACACGCAACGTGAAACGTCATGTATCAAAAGTTATAGCGATTTCAAAATGACGCTGAAATCCTGGAAGCTTTTGTCTTGTATCTCAAGCGCATAGAACAAATGGGTTTTGTTCTATGCGGGCGCAGGTGAGACTTGTCAAGCCTTTTTGCTGAACGATCAATTGTTGCATGGACTTAATTAGAAAAAAACCCAAAAGGCTATATATAGGGGCACAAATTAGGAGCCACAACTTACACTTTTCATTATTCACTCTTTCATTTATATAATTATATTTTAGCCTAATTAAACACTTTCTTTAGTTTAGATTAGAAGTAATTAGTTATAGGATTTTTTTATAGAAGAAACATACTTTCATCAATTCAATTGAAGTTTCTTTTTCATTCAAGTTCGGTAATTTATTTTCTCTTTATTTCTCAATTATTTATAATTCATGTTTATTAGTTTTATTAGTTCAAAATAATTAGTTTTTGTTTCTTAATTAGTTTATGATTGTTTATTTAGTTAATTAATGTTCTTATTTGTTTATGATCATGAATTTAACTTTGTTTACTGTTTTAGTTTCTATATTTTTGAGGGAGTAATTTCTCTTGTAGGGTTTAGGGGATCCATGAACTCATTAATAGACTAGTTTAATATAAATCGATTAGTTCCTACTTAGTAATTAAATTCCTATTATTGATTTCTATATATTACAGTTAAATTGTGCGCAGGTAGTTGTAAGTTTTGTAATTGTCGATATTAAGGCCGAGAGGTAAGGTTACCACAATAATACCACTGAATAATAGCAAAAAGAGTCTATGCGATCGAGAGGCAGTAGAGGAGTTTTGAGAGAGTCGGCCATGGTTGTTTGATAGGAGAGTCTTTGATGATGGATATAAGAATACTTATGCATTTAACAAAGATGGTAAAAATATTGTTCTTACTCCTTTAATCATGAAACATAAACCACATAAAACTACACCAACGCAAAAAAACAAGTCTCACTACTCTAATTAAGTCCGAAATGCATGAGTATAAACCACAAAAACAATTTACTCTTTTTGGACTTGATAAAACGCAAGATCACTCACAAAATGACCACCCTTTGCTTAAATCATTGATTGAATCTTAAAATCATGTTCTTCCACAAGAAATCCCTCATGGATTACCTCCAAAACATGACATTCAACAAAAAATTGATCTTGTTCCTGGGTCTATATTGCTAAATAAACCGGATTACAGAGCCAATCTTAAAGAGTGTGAAGAGATTAAGAGGGAAGTTGATTATTTGTTGTCTAAAGGTCTTATTAGGGAGTCTTTGAGTCCTTATGCATGCCCCATGTTAATTGTAACCAAGAAGAATGGAGAATGGCGTATGTGTGTTGATAGTAGGGCCATTAACAAAATCACCATCAAATATCAATTTCCAATTCCTAGATTGAATGACTTGTTGGATGATCTTTATGGGTCAAATGTGTTTTCTAAAATTGATCTAAGGAGTGGATATCTTCAAATTCGTATCTATGAAGGTGATGAGTGGAAAAACAACCTTTAAAACAAAAGAAGGTTTATATGAATGGCTAGTCATGCCCTTGGGTTTGCCAAATGCTCCTTCTACTTTTATGCGTTAGATGAGTCAAGTTATGAAGCCTTTCATGGGCAAATTTGTTGTTGTGTACTTTGTTGATATTTTGGTGTATAGCAAGAAAGAAAACAAGCATGTTGAGCACTTGAAAGAAGTTTTTGAAGCTCTTGCTAGGGAGAAATTGTGTGGTAATCTTGAGAAGTGTCACTTTTTCACTAATCAAGCTATCTTCTTGGGGTTCAAATTGTCATCACAAGGCATTGAGGTAGATGATAAGAAAGTTGAGGAAATTAGAGAATGGCCAACGCCACAATCTATGTAATAAGATCGAAGTTTTCATGCTCACTACAACAATTTGTCACTTGTTCCACAGGAGAAATTGTGGCGCAAGTAAAAAAATCTCGTGGCTATATAGTTTTGCTACGGAAAATTTTAAAATAATTATCGTGGCGCAAGTGGTCGTGGCTATGTTTTTGCCAAGGGAAAGTAGAGGTTATGGCATGAATATTAAATTATGCCACAAATAATCCTGTGGCGAGAAACTAGCTTCGCCACATGTATTACCATGGCTAATTTAATTGTTTGCCACAAGTACTACCGTTGCTAACTATTTCATTTCCCTAAGAGTATTATGGCTACTAAACAATTAGCCACAAAATATCCTGTGGCTAAGAAATAAAACTAGCCACTAATTATCTTGTGGCAAATATATTATACGTGGCTATATACATACCAAGTTCTCACATATATGACACTTTAATATCCAACAATCTCTATTGACCAAGGTTTTTTAGACATTTATTACCAATAATATAAAATACAATTAACAAATCTTAGAACAATGAAATAATATATTCATATTAATAATATAATGTACTTTTGAAACAATGAAACATTTACATAATAATGTACTTAAAACTAGCATATTAAGAACTAAAACATACTATTATTATTTATAATCAATAAAGTAAAGTCGATTATTCAATAATTTTAAAAAATAAAGTAAAACTACAAAGTTCTCTATATTATTGCCACTAATATGCTTCTTGTGTTGTTGCTCGCCATCTACGCATTTCTTTGTATAGTACCAACCTACAAGCACATTACCACAATAAATAAATAAGTATTTTTTTAGTATCATTTTTTTTAGAAACGATACTAATGGGGTGTTACTAATAGCCATTTTTCCACTAGTGTAAATTCTCGAAATGTATATGTAATTTTATTAAAATAAAAGGTTTGGTAGTATAGAAATGGGTCCTAGAGGCCTTTTTTGGAAAAAATAATTGCCCAAATCCCCTTTGGGAATTTGTCGTGACGTAGAGCTCGAAAAAATAATCAATTTGAAAAAAAAAATTGCTTCGTTCGGATACCCGAGCATTAAAATATGCCTTTTTGAAGTTTTTTTCCTTGTTTAGGTGTATTTGGTATAGTTCATTTACATGCAATAGTATAATTAGTAATATTGTTAATTTTACAAAATTGAAATAGAGTGATAATCTCATTTTAATAATTTTATAATCGATAAATTTCTATTGAATGATTTATAAAAAATCAACATTACATATACAATTGTTTCTATTTCTACCTTTTGATTTTAGACTAATATAATTACTGTGATTACCATATATAGGCTTGCCACAAAAAACAAATATTTCCATGGCATAACATATATTAGCCACGAAAATAAACAAAATGTGAGGCATAAATTTATGTTAGCCACGTAGAAATAAAAATACCCATGGCATAACCACATTTTGCCACTAAATCACTTCTAGCCATGGCATAAATTTAATGAGTAACTAATGTTATATGTCAAAATATTTTTTCCCGTGACTAGATGATAATATGCCACGAATGTAGAATTTTCGTGGCATAATACCTCCTATGGAATGATACCAATCCGTGAAAAGCTCTAACATCAGTGACACTCTTGGGTACAGGCCATGATTTAATAGCTTCAACCTTAGATGGATTAATAGAAACCCCATCTTTCGAAACTATGTATCCCAAAAATGTCACACTAGGCACTAGAAAGTAACATTTCTCTAGCTTGGCATACAATTTTTGCTTCCTTAATGTATCAAAGACATTCCTCAGATAATTTAGATGATCATTCACACAAGTACTGTAAATCAATATATCATCTAAATAGACCACCACGAATTTTCCTATGGAAGGTTTGAGTACCTCATTAATCTGTCTCATGAAAGTACTAGGTGCATTGGTCAATCCAAAAGGCATGACTAACCATTTATATATGCCCAATTTTGTCTTGAACCCTGTCTTCCACTCGTCACCTTCCTTAATTCTAATGTGATTATAGCCATCTCGCAGATCAATTTTTGAAAATACCTGAGACCCATACAATTCATCCAACAAATCATCTAATCTAGGCATAGGGAACTTGTATTTGATAGTTATATTGTTTATTGCACATGAATCAATACACATCCTCCATGTCCCATCCTTTTTAGGCACTATCAATGTTGGGACTGCACATGGATTCATACTTTCACTGACATATCCCCTTTCCATTAAATCCTCAATTTGTCGTTGAATTTCTTTTGTCTCTTCATGATTGCATCTATATGCTGGCGTATTGGGAATTTGCGCACCAGGAAACATATCAATCTGGTGTTCAATACCTCTAATTGGAGGCAATCCAATAGGCAATTCTTCAGGAAAGACATCTATGAATTCAGTCAATAGAGGCTTCACTACACGTGGAATCTCGAGAGGTTTCTCCTCTTTCTCCTTAGCCACGAGTACAAAAGCCATGCCACTCTCTTTTACTTCCTTATCCAAGTCTTTTCCACCAATCAGCAAGGGACCTTTTGAATTCTCCAAGCTTGATTTAGCTTTAAAAGTCATTAAAGGTTTCAATGCATATGACTTCTCCTTAGCATGTTTGCGCACATTATAAACATTAGTCCTTTTATTAAACTTTACGAATCTATCATACTGCCAAGGCCTCCCTAGTAGTATATGACACGCATCCATAATACATACATCACAAAGCACTTGATCCTCATAAGTCCCAATTTTTAATGCAATCAATTTCTTCTTAGTCACCTTTACATCACTGGTGTTGCTGAGCTAATGAAGTTTATAAGGCTGTGGATGGGGTTTTGTATGCATATCTAACTTATCGATTAATAGTGTAGACATAACATTAGTGTAGCTTTCTGTATCAATAACGATATAACATAATCTACCTTGCACATTACACCTGATAAGGAATATTTTCTCACGTTGAGTTTCAGCTAGTGGAATTGGTTGAGATTGAAGCACTCTTCTAAGAACAAAACTTTGCCCCTCTGATTCAGGTATAATTTCTTCCACCTCTTCCTCATGTGTATCATACTGAGCATCTTCCCCTTCATCCAGGTGTCCCTGCTCCTCTTCTTCAAAGTCTCCTTCATCTCCCCAATCTCTTGTGGTTGTCACCCTAGCATGTGGGCAATCTCTTTGAAAGTGACCTTGACCCTTGCATTTAAAGCAAGTCTTACTATCCATGGGTTTGGATGAGGAATCCTTATCTTTAGAGATGGTCGGTGCCCTGGATGTTTTATCAAAATTCAATTTGGTAGGTACCAAATCATGTTTCTGCTCAAAGGTTTTGACAATTTCTAGATTTTCGAGCATTCTGCTTTTCTACTCTAGATGCAACTTTATAAACCTCCTCAAATGTCCAATATGGCTGTACTAATCTAGTCCAGCCACAAAACGAACCACCATCACAAGATTTTCGAACTCCACCATGTATTCTTCCACAGTTTTTGGTTTTGTCTCAAAGAATGCATCATAATGAAGTTGTCTTGCTCAAAATCTAGAGTCAGAAATCGCTTCCTCATCTCTCTTTAAAGTTTGGTCCAAGAAACAATTTTAGATTTGCCAACCTTCTTATGTTTCTTTTGCAAACCTTCAAGCCATAAACTTGCATAAGAAGTGAGTTTTAGTTCAGCAACCTTATAGGGTTTATGATCATCATACTTTTTATAAGTAAAAATCCTCTCTACCCTTTGAATCCAATCCAGAAATTTTTTGCATCCATACTACCTTAAAATAAAGCGATTTCAATCTTAACATTTCGATCATCATCCTTATTTTTCACCTTGTTTTTGCGCTTTGATCTAGGCTCATCCTCACCTTCACTGCTTGAACTTTCTTTCGTCAGTTTAGGCTTCCTGACACTTCTAATGGTCACGCTTTTCTCCTCAGAATTAGATGATTCGGTCTTCTTAGCTTTGCCTTTATGTGGGGTGCTGCCAATAGAGGCAAACACTTTCAATACTTCATCCAAACGAGCCTTTAATTCATCAATCTCGTTTTGCATCCTATCTTCCTTTGCTTGTTGCAATGAAAGTCTTTTAGTGAAGTTTGTAGGAACTTCATCACCACCATCCATTATTGTCAAGTTTACTAGATATAGGAACACTTGAGAATTATAGATTTCTCAGCTAGAGCACCGAAATTTGATGTGAATATTAATACAAAATCGCCACTCATAACAGAGTGTCTAGTTTCCACTCAATAAAGAATCCACCAAGAGTTTAGACTAGGAAAATTTCGAACAAATTGTGTTTGATTAAAGCCAAAGCACCCTTAAACTCACCTTTGTTCTCACATGAATATAAAGCTAATGCACCAATTCACAAAATAGATTATATTGTTTTTGAACGAAAACAATAAAGAAAAACGCACAACTCAAGGTTGATTTTTATTTCACAAAACAATCTATGTTGTTACAATGAAATCTCAAGGCTATTTATAAAATAATCAAGGAATAAAACCTAACAACCTCCTAAGACACAAAACACTAATACACACGCACAAAAACAAGATAAAATTGCAACCTACGCTTTCTTATCCAAGTTGCATAACAAACTCAAGATAAGACTGCCACAGCATCATGCTTCTTGATCTTATCTTGCTAACAAACTCTAGCTAATTCTAATTATCAAGATTCAATTATAACAACTTAAATAATTAATTAATTAATAAGATAATCATCAGAATTACATAAAAAAATCACGGAAATATCAAGATGCCCAAGATTCTTGAAAATCGTCCAAGAACTCGCCACTTTTCTTGCGCCGTTTTCAAGATTTTTCTTCAAATCTTCAAGAAGTGCTTCAAGATTCAATATTTTAATCAAGAAACCTTCAAGAAAACATTATCCATGTATTTTGGGATGATTATGATGGCCAAGACTCAACAAGAGATGAAAACACCTATGCCTGAAATGAAAAAACCCTAACAACTGTACCGGGAAAAGACCCATAGGCCAAAAACACATCTACTAAACACTATAAACACTATTCAAATCTTTTGGTGAGGAATTAATTGCATGTGACCATGCACACATAAATGCTTGCCTTAGATGCACCGAATTGCCTTGTGTCACCTAAGGCCACCAATTCTCCTAATGTTGCATTGTTCTTATTTGCATCTATCAAACCTTCGAATTTGTTTACATATATTGATTGATTCATATCACGAAAGTAATCAACCTATGACCAAGATTTTTGTCTCTTGTTCATGCACTAGACCATTGGAAACACTATATTATTGCTAAGGAGTTAATTTTGGATTCTGACCATCAGGCACTAGAGTACCTACAAAGCCAACACAAGCTACATCCACGCCATGCAAAATAGGTAGAATATCTTCAAGCTTTTCAATTTGTCATTAAACATCAAAAGGGTCATAGCAACAAAGGTGCGGATACTTTATCTAGAAGGTATATACTTCTAAATTCTTTTAAAGCAAGGGTCATTGGGATTGAAGAAGAGAAAGAAAGCTACAAGGGGGATGCGGATTTTTGTGAACTTTTTCAAAAGTGTTCTAATCAACCATTCAAAGATTATTACATTTTAGAAGGGTTTCTTTTCAAAGGCAATTGTTTGTCTCCCTAAATCAAGCTTAAGGGAGTCACTTATAATGGAGTTCCATGAAGGTGGGATGCCGGGCCACTTTGGTATTGAAAAGACAATTCAACTTGTGCAAGAATATTTTCATTGGCCAAAGTTAGTAAGAGATTTTGAGTTCATCATTAAAAGATGCATTTTTCGTAAAAGGATAAGAGTTACATCCTTCAACAAGGTTATCTCTTACCTTTGCCTATTTCTCAAACACTATGGGAGGACATTAGTCTTGATTTTTTTTGTGGGAATTCGTCTCACACAATGAAAGAAAGATTATATTATGGTATTAGTGGACCGTTTTTCTAAAATGGCTCATTTTATTTCTTGTCATACCACTTATGATGCGTCTCATATTGCTAATTTGTATTTTCAAGAAGTTTTAAGGTTGCATGGAGTCCCTAAATCAATTATTAGTGATCATGATACAAGATTCTTAAGTCGTTTTTGGCTTACACTTTTGAAGACGATGGGCACACAATTGAAGTTTAGTACTTCTAGTCACCCTCAAATTGATGGTCAAACTAGAGTTACTAATAGAACTTTGGGTACTTTGTTAAGGTCTTTGGCAACTAAAAGTTCTACACAATGGGAGGCTATGTTACCACATGCGGAGTTTGCTTACAATGTAGTTCCAAGCAAGACCACAAGAATGAGTCCATTTGAGGCTGTTTATTGGTTCAATCCTTGTACTCCTATTGATCTAACTCCTATTCTGTTTGGTCACAAATACAGCCATGAAGGGGAACAACATGCTCAGTAAATCAAGTCCATCCACAAGAAAGGTAGAAACAAATTTGAACAAGAAAATGCAAAGGTAAAAGCGTGTGCGGTTCAAAAACGCAAAGAGGTTCTTTTCCAGTATGGGGATTTACTTTGGATTCACTTAATGAAGGAACATTTTCCAACAAAGAGAAGGTCTAAAATCATTCGAAGGAGTGATGGTCCATTTGAAACCATTGAGATGGTGAATCACAATGCTTACAAGGTAGAATTTCCAGGTGACTATGGTGTTTCAAGTACTTTCAATGTGGCAGATTTGTCTCCTTCTTATGATGTTTTGAAGAACTAGCAAGTTTGAGGACAAACACTTCTCAAGGGGAGGGGATTGATTTAGTCAAGCCAAGCAACATGATCATGGATGAGGAACTCATCAAAAATGTGGCTCAATGATTCCATTTCATGCGCCATTCACAAGACATGCTAGTTGAGGGACGGTCCAAAACGTTCCATGTTACATATTTAGTTTAATTTGTTTGGTTGTAATAAGACTTTAAATGTCATTTTTATTTTGTTTAACAATTTTAATTATCAAGTGTTTAACTGCATGTTAGTTGAGTCAACTAGCATTCAAATATCTTTCAGGTTGAAAATGATGATCAAGACTCCACAAGAAACAAAAGTCTCAATTCCTGAAATGAGAAAAACCCTAGCAAATGCAGTGGGAAAAAGCCCATAGACGAAAACCAACTTATTCCCCTAGTTCCACCATTTTTTCTTTGATTTACGTGCCACCGTTAGTGTGTGTGATCATTCATACGCAAATCCCAATCCTTTATGTACCCTTATGACATGTATCCCCATAAGCAATAAGTTCACCCATGGTTGCATACTTAGCATTGAGATACAAACTTTCGAAGTTGTGGTCACTATATGTATTGCTATTCACACTTATATCATCGTCCCCTTCTTCAAAAGAGTTTGACCTCAAACTTCGAAGTTGCTCATCAGGATTACATGGAGATAAATCACCTATATATATAGTAGCATGAGCTCCTTAATCTCCAGGTAACTCCATCTGATAAACATTTTCACCAACTTTCTTCAGTATTTTGAATGGACCATCACACCTAGGCATCAATTTATTTTGCCTCTGGTTAGGAAATTGTTCCTTCCTCAGGTGTAGCCAAACCAAATCACCTTCCTGATAGCGACATTGGTTCCTGTGTTTTTTTGTGCGAGCCTTGTACTGGTCATTCACCTTTTCAATTACTGGCAGCTTGGGATTGACTCCATAGGCAGCTTCAAAGGGTGAATATTTAGTTGCATAAGTAGGTAATCTGTTATAAGCAAACTCAACATGGGCCAATATCAAGTCACAATCCTTTTGAGTTTTTCTAACCAATCCAAGTAGTAATAACCCCAAGGTCTTTTTCGTCACTTCTATCTTCCCATCAGTTTGTGGATGATATGAAGTACTAAAGAGCAATTTCGTTCCAACCAGCTTCCACAGTGTCTTCCTGAAGTAACTCATGAATATTGAATCGCTTTCACTGACAATGGTTTAAGGTACACCATGTAATCTCATGACATCCCTAAAGTATAGCTCTGCAGCATTAACAACATCACCAGTCTTATGGAAAGGGGTAAAAAGCACCATTTTGGAAAACCTGTCCACCACCACTATAATAGAGTCCTTGTTGTGTGCAGTTGTAGGCAAATCAACAATGAAATCCATTGATACATCTTCCCAAGGACCTTCAGGAACTGGCAATGGTGTATATAGACAATGATGATTTAGGCCACAACTTCCACATCNCCATTTGAAACCATTGAGATGGTGAATCACAATGCTTACAAGGTAGAATTTCCAGGTGACTATGGTGTTTCAAGTACTTTCAATGTGGCAGATTTGTCTCCTTCTTATGATGTTTTGAAGAACTAGCAAGTTTGAGGACAAACACTTCTCAAGGGGAGGGGATTGATTTAGTCAAGCCAAGCAACATGATCATGGATGAGGAACTCATCAAAAATGTGGCTCAATGATTCCATTTCATGCGCCATTCACAAGACATGCTAGTTGAGGGACGGTCCAAAACGTTCCATGTTACATATTTAGTTTAATTTGTTTGGTTGTAATAAGACTTTAAATGTCATTTTTATTTTGTTTAACAATTTTAATTATCAAGTGTTTAACTGCATGTTAGTTGAGTCAACTAGCATTCAAATATCTTTCAGGTTGAAAATGATGATCAAGACTCCACAAGAAACAAAAGTCTCAATTCCTGAAATGAGAAAAACCCTAGCAAATGCAGTGGGAAAAAGCCCATAGACGAAAACCAACTTATTCCCCTAGTTCCACCATTTTTTCTTTGATTTACGTGCCACCGTTAGTGTGTGTGATCATTCATACGCAAATCCCAATCCTTTATGTACCCTTATGACATGTATCCCCATAAGCAATAAGTTCACCCATGGTTGCATACTTAGCATTGAGATACAAACTTTCGAAGTTGTGGTCACTATATGTATTGCTATTCACACTTATATCATCGTCCCCTTCTTCAAAAGAGTTTGACCTCAAACTTCGAAGTTGCTCATCAGGATTACATGGAGATAAATCACCTATATATATAGTAGCATGAGCTCCTTAATCTCCAGGTAACTCCATCTGATAAACATTTTCACCAACTTTCTTCAGTATTTTGAATGGACCATCACACCTAGGCATCAATTTATTTTGCCTCTGGTTAGGAAATTGTTCCTTCCTCAGGTGTAGCCAAACCAAATCACCTTCCTGATAGCGACATTGGTTCCTGTGTTTTTTTGTGCGAGCCTTGTACTGGTCATTCACCTTTTCAATTACTGGCAGCTTGGGATTGACTCCATAGGCAGCTTCAAAGGGTGAATATTTAGTTGCATAAGTAGGTAATCTGTTATAAGCAAACTCAACATGGGCCAATATCAAGTCACAATCCTTTTGAGTTTTTCTAACCAATCCAAGTAGTAATAACCCCAAGGTCTTTTTCGTCACTTCTATCTTCCCATCAGTTTGTGGATGATATGAAGTACTAAAGAGCAATTTCGTTCCAACCAGCTTCCACAGTGTCTTCCTGAAGTAACTCATGAATATTGAATCGCTTTCACTGACAATGGTTTAAGGTACACCATGTAATCTCATGACATCCCTAAAGTATAGCTCTGCAGCATTAACAACATCACCAGTCTTATGGAAAGGGGTAAAAAGCACCATTTTGGAAAACCTGTCCACCACCACTATAATAGAGTCCTTGTTGTGTGCAGTTGTAGGCAAATCAACAATGAAATCCATTGATACATCTTCCCAAGGACCTTCAGGAACTGGCAATGGTGTATATAGACAATGATGATTTAGGCCACAACTTCCACATCTCTAATCATCTTAGGCCAATAAAAATGTTCTTGCAGCATGCTCAATGATTTAGCAATCCCAAAATGCCCTGCAAGACCTCCTCCATGCGCCTCTCTTACCAGCAATTCCCTAACTTAACATCTAGGCACACACAACTCATTCCCTTTGAACAGGAATCCATCATGTAACACATATCATCCAACTACTCCACTCTCCAATTGTTGCATCACAAGACCAAAATCCACATCATATTCATAATATGTTTTGTTTAGTTCTAAACCTAGTAGCTTGCAATTTAAAATAATAATCAGAACAAACCTCCTAGAAAGTGCATCTGCCACCACATAAGACTTGCCATCGTTGTACTTAGAAGAAAAGTGAAAGGATTAAGGAACTCAACCCACTTGGCATGTCTAGGATTCAGTTTCCGCTGACCATTGATATGTTCCAGTGCTTCCCTGACTAGAATGTAGGATGAAATGATTAGGCCTCAAATAATGACTCTAATGATCTAGAGCTCTAAAAATTGCATAAAACTCTTTATCATAAGTGTAATAATTCAACATGGCTTCATTCAATTTCTTACTGAAATAAGCAATTGGCGTCTTCCCTTACACGAAAATTGCGCCAATTCCCACATTGGTCGCACCAGTTTCAACTTCAAATGGTTTAGTGAAATCAGGCAATATAAGAATAGGTGTGTGGCATAACAAATCCTTTGTCTTCTCAAAAGCCTTTTGTTCCTCTTTGGTCCATACAAATTTCCTATCCTTCTTAATGCATTAAGTCATAGGAGCAATAATTGATGAGAAGTTTTTGACGACCCTTCTGTAGAATGATGCCAAACCATGAAAAGAACGAACTTCTGTGATATTCGTTGGTGTTGGGCATGATTTGTTTGCTTCAAACTTACACTAATCCACTGACACTCCATTATTCGTAACCACATATCCAAGAAAAGTCACGTTACACACCATAAAGTAGCACTTCCCAAGCTTCCCATACAGTTTTTTGTTGTCTTAAAGTTTTGACAAGTGGTCTTAGATGTTGCAGATGATCTCCGTTGTTTCTACTATAAATCAGTATATCATCTAAGTAAAAAACAACAAACTTACCCAAGTATGGTTTCAAAACTTCATTCATGAGCCTCATAAAAGTACTAGGTGAATTGGTGAGTCCAAAAGGCATGACTAACCACTCATAGAGACCCAATTCAGTTTTGAAAGTTGTTTTCCACTCAGCTCCTTCTCTCACGCGTATCTGGTTATACCCACTCATCAAATAAATCTAGGAAAACACCTGTGTAGCATATAATTCATCCAAGAGATCGTCTAGCCTTAGAGATTGGGAACTTGTACTTGATTGTGATGTTGTTGACAACCCTAGAATTAATGCACATGCGCCAGGATCCATCTTTCTTAGGAATAATTAGTATTGTCACAAAACATGTGCTCATACTCTCCCTAACATATCCCCGTTGCATTAGCTCTTCAATCTGCCTTTGTATTTCCTTAGTCTCCTTTGGATTACACCTTTAGGCTTGTTTGTTGGGAATCTGAGCACCTGGGATCAAGTAAATCTGGTGTTTAATACCCCTATTGGGAAGCAATCCTTGTGGCAAGTCATCTTGAAACACATCTACGAATTCCTTCAGTAGTAGTTATGGAATTCGTGGGATTACAGGGGTTCATCCTTCACTTCTACAAACTAACTCTAACTAACTAGATTTTATCCTAACAACTTGCCTAACAAACTAATAAACAAAATAATCATCAAATTACAACCTAAAACATACGAAAAATCCAAGAACACAAAGCTCCAAGAAATCGCCCAAAAACTCGCCACATTGCTTCGCTTCGTTTTTGCGCAATTAACAGCAACACCTGCTGGCAATCAGATAATTCCTTCTCTAGTTCCTTAGGATTCGACAATAATACTCCCTTTTTGTTCTCCACATTCAGTTGCTCCCATCAAACTTCAAAAGTCTATCATATTGCCAAGGCCTACCAAGCAATATATGACAAGCATCCATAGGGCAAACATTACATAATACAAATCCTCATATTGACCAAACTTGAAATTGACTAGGGCTTGTTTTTTGACCTTCACATCACTAGTATTGCTCAGAGAATATAGCTTGTAAGGTTGAGGATGGTTATGAGTAGGGTAATTGAGTTTCTGAATTAGTAGAGTAGAAACCACATTGGTGCAAATACCACTATCAATGATCACGTCACACAGCTTGCCCTACACGTTACATGTGCTCACGAAAAACTTGTCTCTCTGGTTCTCTTCGAATGGTGTTGGTTTACTCTATAGGACCCTCCTAAGGACTAGTGCCTGACCCTACGTCTCAACCTCTACTTCCTCCATATCATTACTGCTTTTATCTTCCTGTGACTCTAAGTTTTTGTTCTCCCCTTCTTCAAGAAGAACATCTAGATATGCATCTTCAATATCTTGTGCTTCTCTAACATTAATTACCCAGGAGTTGGGGCAATTGCACTGAAGGTCTCCAAATCCATGACACTTGAAGCACTTTCTGTTGTCATCAGGAATTACAGGTAGTTTTGCTGGAGTGGCTGCCCTTTTCAAGTCGGCAACCCTAGGTTTAGCATTTGGTGTCTAAGTGAAAACTATTTTCTTTTCCTCCTTAGGTTTATAGGATTTCAAAAAGGTTTTAGGCTTCTTTGAATTCCCATGTTTTTCCACTCTTAATTACACGTTACAGATCTCTTCAAAAGTCCGATAAGGTTGCAATTCAACTTTCTCCCTAATAGAATCATCCATTCCTGCAACAAATCGAGCAACCTTACGACCTTCCTATTCCTCCGGATCACATAGTATCATCATCTTTTCAAATTCAAATGTATCAATGATAAAACTGTGAATAGCAATATAGATAGTGATCACAAATTCTAAATTTTGTATGTCATGGTGGTGGTGGATAGATTCACTTCGAAGGATGTTTCTATGGATTTCATAGTGGAATTACCTAGAAAAACAAGAGGAAAGGACTCTATCAGGGTGGTGGTGGATAGATTCTCCAAAATGGTGTATTTTGTTCCTTTACATAAGACGGATGATGCCATGAATGTAGCTAACCATTACTTTCAGAATATTATGAAGCTACATGGAATTTTGAAAACAATAGTCAGTCATAGGGATACTATGTTAATGAGTTACTTTTGGAAATAACTTTGGAGACAGATAGGAACGAAATTGTTGTTTAGTACATCATATCATCCACGGACTTATGGCCATATAAAAGTTACTAATCTTACTTTGGGTGTTCTTTTAAGGGGTTTGGTGAGCAAAACATAGAAGGATTGGGATTTGAAGTTAGTTCATGCTGAATTTCCCTACAACAGATCACCAACATATGCTACAAAACATTCACCCTTTTAAGTAGTGTATGGTCTAAAACCAAAGCTACCAATTGATTTCATTATTATTCCTAAAGGTGAGCTGGTGAACACAGATGCAAAGGCTGAGGTTGATTACATGAAGACAGTGCATGCGTCAGAGCCAGGATTGATAATGTGAATGATGCCGGCAAAGAACGTGCTAATAGGAACAACACTCAGCTTGTTTACAAGGAGGGTGACTTGGTGTGGCTACATTTGCGCAAAGAGAGGTTTCCTAACCAACGAAAAAATAAGCTCATGCGAAGATGTGATGGTCCCTCTAAAATCATGAAAAAGGTGGGGGAAAATGCATATCAGTTTAAGTTGCCAGTTGAATATGGAGTTCATGCAACTTTTAACATTGATGATTTGGCTCCCCATGTTCCTGGTAATCAACTTCGAGCTTTGAGGACAAACACTTTAGAAGAAAAGGAGGATGATATGAATCAAGGAATATATCTAGACAACTTCAATGGTTTAGTGGATGCAGCTAAAAGCAATGCAACATTTGGGGAATTGGTGGCCTTTGGTGACACAAGGCAATTGGGTGCATCCAAGGCAAACATTTATGTGTGCACGATCGCATGTAGTTAAATCCTCACCAAAAGATTTTAGTAGTGTTTATAGTGTTTTAGTGGATATTTTCGCCTATGGGTTTTTCCTACTGCGGTTACTAGGGTTCTTCTTATTTCAGGCATAGGTGTTACATTTCTTGTTGAGTCTTGGTCATCATAATCATCCTAAAATCCATGGAAAATGGTTTCTTGATTAAAAGATAGAATCTTGAAGCATTTCTTGAAGATTGGAAAGGATCTTGAAAACAACGCAAGAAGCAATGACGAGTTCTTAGACGATTTTCAAATATCTTGGGAATCTTGAAAATTCCGTGATTTTTGAGTGTATTTTTTATGATTATCTAGTTAATTAATTAAATAATCAAATTGTTAGAATTGGTCTAGTTAGTTAGAGTTTGTTAGCAAGATAAGGTCAAGTGGCAAAGATTAGGTGGCAATCTTACACTACTGGAAAAAACAACATATGCTACAATACATATGCTCCGGTCATTTAAAATCTGGAGTTCTTGGAAAAAACCGCCTACATTATTTGCTCCGATCATGTTACAACCGGAGCAAAAGGTCTATATGCTTAGTTGTTTTTGGGTATTCAGCTGGAGCATAAGGTGGTAAGATGGTAAAAAAAACGGGCCATATAAATTGGGCTATAAAAGCCAAAAAATAAAACCTAACTCTTCATTTTCAGTTTTCTTTCTCTCATTTCTCTCGATCTCTCTTTCCACCTCTCTCTGGTCATCTCTCATTTTTTTTCTCGATCTCCATTTTATTTTCACTATCATCATCATCTTCAATGAATTCCCTTTCCCTTTTCTCTTTTTCATTCAATCGATCGTTTTCACTTTCATGTTCTTCACTTGATTCTTGTTGTTTAATTTCTTCTTCATTTGCTTTTGATTAATTTCTGAATTTCGTATTTATTGTTGTTGTTTTTGGTGGTGCAAATGGATTCTAGGATATGGAGTTTTTAATTGAGGAATCGTTGAAAGTGAGATCGGGGGTGATTGATGAATTGGAGGTTTAGAGTTTTTGGGGCTTTTAGCCGGGGCTCGTCGTCTTGTCCTTTGACGCGGCGGCACGACTCTACCTCTCACGGTCTCACCCTCAGGCCTCATTCAACTAAATAAAGGTCAGTTTTCAATTTTGTTTCAATTTTTTATTTTTACAATTTAGACGTTTAATTTTAGAATTTTAGATCTTTGTTTAAATGTTTGGTTTTAGATTTTTTTTAAATGTTTGGTTTTAGATTTTTGTTTAAATTTTTGATTTCAACTAAATCAGTTTAATTGTTGTTGTTTAATTAATTTCAGTTTTTTTTACTTGTTTGTTTAGGTAATTTATTTACAAGTTTTCTGGGTTTGTTGTTTACTTGATTTTTTTCAGGTTTTAAGATTAGTTAGTTCACTTTAATTAGTCAGGTTTACAAATTTAGAGTTTGCTTGTTATGTTGTGTAGATTAGTTATAATAATTGATTAAAAACAAAGGATAGAAATATGAATAAGTATTTCGGATTTTGAAAATCAACTTTGCAAAAAAAGCTATTTGATCGTATTATGAAAATCAGTTTAGAAATAAGATTTTGATTATGAATTTGTTACTTGGTCGTAAGTGTTCCATTTGTTATGAAATTATTGGTGTTGCTGATGTTCAAAAAGTATTTGTGATTACTGTTGTTTGCTAATCATGTCTCTAATTGAATTGTTGTTGAATTGACTTGGAAGAACAATATTGCGGATGCTTCTGCTGGTGCTGTTTAATTGATTCAATTCTCATCAAAATCAAATTACTTATTTGCTTTACACAATTCATCAAACTCGTATTGCTTTGAATTTGTGCCATTTAAGTTGATTGTGTGAGTTTGACTGTGGATGTGGTATGCATTGTGTTAGTAGGTTCGTGTTTGACATTGAAGTGCGGCATGACTTAATGATGGTGAGGTTTGCACTATAGAGGCTTGTAACTTGGTTGAAGGTAAATTATGTCATGCATTTTGCTTCTGATCCTCTAGCTATTGTTCTTGGTTCTTTATTTTGGTGTGAAATGTAGCATATGGTTTTTGTTGTTGGTTGCTTCTTCATTGGCTTGCTTTCTATTTTGCGGTTTAAATGTGAATAAATGGATGAGTGTATTATAGACTAATTAAATGCATGAAAGAATGACAAAATATAAGAATGAATGAATGCATGCGTGCTTGAATGAATGAATTAGAAAATGTAATTGCTTATGACCAATTGTAATCGTTTCTTGGAATATCTTGTAATGTTCTAAATAGCTGAAAAATCCAGCTAATGAATCTTCCTACCCAAAGAATGAATGAATGAATGCATGATACAATCAAAGTATGAATGGAATGACGACTTAATGAATAAATGAATGAATGCATGGATGGCCTTAGGTTATTTAAAATTATGGCTTGAGGATATATTCACTCTTTGATTGTTTTAGATAGCTTTATTTTATACATGATGCGTAGTTCCTCTTCTTTTTTTTTTCTTTATTGTTGCTGCTTATTATCGATGCTCTACTATGCTACTGCGACTATGTTTATATGTAAATTTCATGATACTAAGGCTACCCGATATTATGGTATAAATAGTGTGTTTGAATGAGCTGAGTGTAAGAAAGAAAGAAAGAATGCATGAATCGAATGAAAGAACTGTGCAAAAATTAAATTAGTGAATAAATAAATGATTGGATGATTAATTGAAAACATGAAGGAATGATTGATAAACGAATGAGAAAATGAAATTGTTTATACCCATTTGCAATGAATATGTGAATTAGCGAATAAATGATTGATTGAAATTAGTGAACAATGAGATGTATATAACAAGATGCTCGATTCTTACACCTCAACTTAATTCGAATTCGAATGATTGAATGTGATTAAATGATTGTGAGTGAGTGAAAGAAAGATGTATCAACAGAAAGAAAGAAAGAAAGAAAGAAAGAGAGAGAGAGAGAGAGAGAGAGAGAGAGAGAGAGAGAGAGAGTATGGAAGATGTAAGAATCAATGACAAGCTCACCATCTTTAAAACTTGCTCTGGTATCTCTTACTCTCTCATCTTAATATTCTAAAGTGAGTGAAATTAATGGTCATGCTTAAATCATAAAAAGGTTAGTAGTTAGTAGTTTATGTTCTTAAGTCATCATTGATCAATTCATACTAGCATATCTTACATTAGTAAGATGGTTTTGTGTTTAACTTTATACAGTTTGCTCCTTCTGCATTTGCTGCACTCATTACACGTCTTATAGGCGCTATCCCTTTCTTTATCTGATGGATGTGGTCATTCTGTATTCCTGTCGAAGTTGTTGCAATCCTCCCTCAGCTCTGTTTGATGTAAAACGCTAAGATAAAGAAATCCATTTTCATATTTCCATAAGTCATGATCATTTTAATTTCTTTACAACTTAAAATGAAGCAGTAAAATCCAACTGATCAGTGTGTTTTTAGTTTTTACAAAAAACAACTATCTTTCGTGGCTTTGCAGGAGCACATGAGTAATTTTAGTCTGTTTGACCTTTGTTCTTAATTAATTGTTGTTGTTGCCTTATTATTAGGATTTGGTGATTGAAATTAGCTAGTATTGCATCAACGTTTAAGTTACAAGTACTATGAAACTAAAAGAATTTGTTCAAACACACGAGAAGTAACACAGAAATGACATAATGCAGTTTTCTCTACGGCAAACAACTATCACGCGGTACCCAATAACTAAAGGCTTTGCAGTGCAACAAATGAAATCACTAAATAAGTTCTTAATGATTTGTTGTTTTACAAATGGTAGAACCTTTCGTTGTTTGTTGTGTTGTTGTTGTTGTTGTTGTTGTTGTTGTTGTTGTTGTTGTTGTTGTTGTTGTTGTTGTTTGTTGTTGATGTATCGATGTTGTTCATTCGTCGTTGATGTTTCTTGTTGTTGTTGAGTTGTTATTGATGTGTTGATGTTGATATTCATTGTTGCTAATTTATGAGTTGTTTCTGTGTGGTGGTTTTCATAGTGGAGGAGGATGAGGAGGTGACAGATCGGAGGAGAGGAAATCGGCTTCCCCAAAGGAGAATGAGGATGTGTTATAGTAGCTTTTTTTTTTTCTAATTTTGAGGTGTTATAAGAACAATTTAATTATAAAAATGATGTTTTATGTATTTCTAATCATTTGGCTTTCATTTTAGTATAAAACACCCAAAATAATTGTTTTTAAGGGTACTATTTGCTCCGGTTATTTAGATGGTCAGACCAAAAAGTCCTTTTTTTGGTGCGAAAATGGATTTTTTGCTCCGGCCATTTGAAGTTCCGGAGGAAAAGGTCTCATTTTTTGGTGGGAAAATGGACATTTCAAAGTCCCTTTTCTTTGGTGGGAAATAGACTTTTTGTTGTGGTTCTTTAAATGACGGGAGCAAAAAGTCATAACCGGAACAAAAGTTCTCTAGACTTATTGCTTCTACCACACCTACTCCGGTCGAAAATCGGAGAGGGGGGTTATGACGGGAGCAAATGTGGTTTTTTCCACTACTTTTATCTTGAGTTTTTTTTAACTTCGATAAGTAATCCAAGGTGGCGATTTTATCTTTATTTTCACATGTATTTTCGCTTTCTTTGGGTCTTATCAGTTTGTTAGGATTTTGTCTTGGTTATTCTATAAATATCGTTGAAGTTTCTTTGTAACAACATTGATTGGAGTGAAAATAAAAATCAACATTGTTTTGTTGTGTGTTTCTTATTGTTTTCATCCAAACACAATTAAATCTATATTTTGTGAATTGGTGCTATTGCTTTAGATTCATGTGAGAGCAAAACAGATTTTGAGGGTACTTAAGATTTAATTAAACACTATTTTGTTCGAAATTCCCCAAGTTTGAACTCTTGGTGGTTTCTTTATAGAGTGGAAACTACTATCTTTTTGTGAGTTACGATTTGTTACAAATATTCACATTTGATGTGGATTTTAAGTGGTATGCAGATATAACACTCAAAACTCACAAGGATATTCAACTAAATTCCCACTCCTAACGGAATTCAATCGAAAACTAATTAATTAAATCACTCCGGAAATAATTAATTAGGGTTCTAAACTCAAACACACTCTAGAAATTCGAATTTAAGCCAGATTTTGTAACAATTAAATTCTTTTAATTGACACAAAAAAACACGAAACACTTTTATTGATTTTAATCAACTCACAAAACTTATGTTGTTACATAGAATAATTATACGAAAATAACCTAACAACTAAATAACAACCCTAACTAAGACCACTTGCACATCTTGATCTTTATCTTGAATCAATTTTGCTCAAATCCTAACAAACAAGATTCTATTCTAGCAAAGTCTCTAGAATTGGAATAAACAAAAGTAAATCTTCAATTTCATCTTGTAGAAGCTCGCCAAAATGAAACCCAACGACCCCCTTGAGATCTTCAAAAACTCGCGCAAGAAGGCTTTGCCACACTAGTGGAAAAATTAACATACGCTACATCACATTTGCTCCGGTTTTTTTTTAGGTAACATAGAAAATCGGAGCAATAAGTCTTTGGAAGGAAAAATAGTTTACTTTTTGCTTAGGTTAAAATTAAGACCGAATCAAAAGGTTATATACTCCGGTTGTTTGACTTTTTGTTCCGGTTGTTTTGACCGGAGCCAAAAAAAACTCAATATATATTCTTTTTAATAAAAATCTCATAACCAACTCATCCCTCATTCTCTCCTTCTTCCGAAAATCCTCCCTCTCTTTCTCCTCCTCCTCTTCATTATCTCTTCATCTTCCTCCTCATTATTCCTCTAAAAACAGTAAAAAACCCAAAACACTAAACTCCATCCCCAAACCCTTCCCTAAACGCCTCCCCCTCACACTTGAAAAACCCTAAAAGCCTCCCCCTCACCCCTTAAAAAACCCTAAATCGCCTCCTCACTACCACTGGAACCGCCTCCTTGCAAATGAATGTTTTTTTTAGGAAAGAAGAAGGTCGTAAGAACGATGACCATGTCGTACTTGTTAGAGATTATCGTTCTAACGTTGAATCTGAACTTTCTGATATTTGTGCTTGTATTCTTAAGCTTCTTGATGATAATCTTATTCCTACTGCTATTGCAAATGAGTCTAAGGTTTTTTACTTGAAGTTGAAATTTCAATTTTTGTTTTTGTTCAATGCAATTTAAATTTGATTGTATGTTTGTTGTGGTGTTGAATTTGAGGGTTTTTGTTGTTGTTTGATTGATTTGGGTTATTGTTGTGTTGGTTGTTTGTCCTTGGTTTTTTGTGAATTGAAATGGGGGTTTTGTTGTAATTGTTGTTTGCCCTTTGTTTTTTGATGTTTTGTAATGGGGTTTTGTTGTAATTAATGATTTGAGGTGGGGTTATATTGTAATTGTTGTTTGCCCTTGGTTTTTGATGTTTTGGTAATGGAGTTTTGTTGTAATTGATAATTTGAAGTGGGGTTTTATTGTAATTGTTATTGCTGGTTTGAATTTGGGTTTTATAGTAATATATGTTTCAAAATGGGGTATTGTTGTATATAGTAAGTGTTGTTTGTCCTTAAATTTGATGTTTCTAAAATGGGGTTTTTGTGTAATTGTTGTTGTTGATTTGAATTGGGGTTTTGTTGTGGTTAGTTGACTTAATTTTTATGGTTTTCAAATGGGGTTGTGATGCATGGGTGATTTTTGAAGGTTTTTTAAGTGAGGTTTTGTTTTAGTTGTGGATGTTGTGTGCCTCATTTCTGATGATTTTGAAAGGGATTTTCCTGGATAGTTGTTGGATTAGTTGATGTTTTATATGTGAAAAATGTTGTCTTTCTTGTGCAATTTTAGAGTTTGAAGCAATATAATGAGTTTTCTCGCTGAAAAGTTTTTGTGTTGCTTTGATTCTGATTTCTAGAAAGATGTTCATTGAATTTGAGTTGCTTTGAAACAGTATTTTGTTGAATTATTGCAAAAGGAAGCACCTTTATGGACATTGTCCTTTGAATTGATGCCAATATGCCATGTAAAACATCATGTGCTGCTAACCTATTTATTAGAAGTCTGCCGTTTTTGGGTTACATTAGAGGAGAAAAAATAGAAATTGGAAATAGGTCAAATTCTTGATTTTTAAACCTTTGTGGGAGGGGTAGTATATGTAATAGTGTAATCTATGCTGGTTTTGATAGTTTTGTTCTGGGCTTGTTTCATTTTTTCTTCTATCAGGTGGCAGTTTGGTATGCTGATGGCAGTATAAGAATATGGGATTTGGATAAGGGAACTTGTGAAACAACATTGAATGGGCATAAAGAAGCTGTGACTGCTCTTCGTTACAATAAGATTGAATCGATTTTGGCATCCGATAGCAAAGTTAATGATATTATCTTGTGGGATGTGGTGGGCGAGACTGGTCTATATCGGTTTCGTGGGCATCGTGATCAGGTTCTTATCAATACTCATTATCCTTGTTATCTTCCTTATTTTTGAAAGGTGGAGGAAAAGATGGGAGACTAATTGTTTGTTTATCATTGATGGTTGTGTAATGTCCTTTTTTGTTTCCGTTCCAATGTTTAGGTTACTGATCTGCTCTTTCTGCATTCTGGGAATAAGTTGGTTAGCTGATCAAAAGACAAGTTCATTAGAGTTTGGGATACTGAGACCCAACACTGTAGGCAAATTATTAGTGGCCATCATAGTGAAATTTGGTCAATAGATAGTGATCATGAACGTAAATCTGTTGCTGATGATACTAAGAATGCTTAATTGCTTATAAGACTGCTCAGGTAAACTTTTTTTTGGGTGCTGTTTTTTAAGGATTTTGTGGAGATTTGTGAAAATTTTGAGTTTTTTTGTTGCTTTTGTTTTTTGATTGAGTTATACTTGAATGTCTTCTTTCAATTTAGGTTTTGTGAAGTATACATTTGGGATATATAAATTGCTGAGATTCGAGTTTGCAGAATAGTCAAATAGAGTTTATTAATGGAGCGACTTCAGCTCCGATTCTTGAATTTGCTTAGTTGGTGCATTTTTTTGAGTTTTAACCATGGCTCTGCATGATTTGTGGACTGTATGTTACGGAAGTGTGTAAAAATAGATATTCGAGTTGTTAATCGGAGATTGAATCGTAAGGTTTAGTTATTGAATGTCCGCATATATTTGAAATTTTATTGCAAATCAATAGTATTATGTATATGTAAGATATAATGGGTCATTTTAGCACTAAAAATAGCAAAAATAAATTTTTTTTTTAATTTTCAAGGGTACTTTTTGCTCCGGTTCCTCAATAAACCGGAGCAAAAAGTTAAATGTTTTTGGTGGGAAATAGACTTTTTGCTCAGGTCAATTAAAGAACCGGAGCAAAAAGTCTATTTTTTTTGGGTGGGAAATGTACTTTTTGCTCCAGTTTTTTAAGGAACCGGAGCAAAAAAGTCACTTTTTTTTGGTGGGAAATGTAGTTTTTGCTCCGGTCATTTAAAGAACCGGAGCAAAAGGTCACACTTTTGGCTCCGGTTATGACTGGAGCAAAAAGTGTCAGGACTTATTGCTCCTCCTAGGTATACTCCGGTCCAAAACCGGAGCAAAAAGGGGGGTTTTGACCTAAGCAAATGAGCTTTTTTCCACTAGTGCCAAATCGTCTTGAATTTTCAAGAACTCTTCCAAGAATGCATCTTTAAATCAAGAAATCTTCCAAGAATGAAGTTTTTAATCAAGAAACCATTCACGATATGTATCAATCCTGTAAAGTGCTAGTCCAATGTCTAATCCAAACATATTCAAATGACAGACATACATATTAACACCTTACTCCAGCAAGTGCAATGTGTTAGTGACTAATGGTGTTGTCTTAGGAAGCCACCACTATCATCCACAGTGTCATCAATCTTCACCATAGTCACCCATACCTATTACTTATTTCTATCAAACTGAATAGGATTCAGTATAAGGTTAATTGGCTCATACACTATTGGCTCAGTATAGCGTTTGTCACTTATACTCAAATTCACATCAACATCAATGGTGGTGATGAAGTGCCTGCAAATTTAACTAAAGGACTTTCAATGCAACAAGCAAAGCAACTGAGGATGCAAAACGAGATTGATGAATTGAAGGCCCGTTTGGATGAAGTGTTGAAAGTGAATGCCTCTATTGGTAGCACGCCACATAATGGCAAGGCAAAGAAGCAGGAATCATCTGATGCAGAGGAGGAAAGCATGAATATTAGAAGTGTTAGGAAGCCTAAATTTACGAAGGAAAGTCCAAGAAGTGAGAGTTAGGATGAGCCTAAATCAAGGCGCAAAAAGAAGGTGAAAAATAAAGATGATGATCGAAATCTTAAGCTTGAAATCCCTGAATTTGAAGGTTGTATGGATCCAAATGAATATTTGGAGAGGATTCGAAGAGTGGAAACAATTTTAACTGATAATGACTATGATGATCACAAATCCTATAGAGTTGCTGAATTAAAACTCACCTCTTATGCAAGTTTATGGCTTTAAGGTCTACAATAGAAACGAATGAAGGATGGCAAATCTAAGATTGTTTCTTGGACCAAACATAAAAGAGAGATGAGGAAACGATTTTTGGCTCAAGATTTCGAGCAAGATAACTTCCTTACGATGAATTCTTTTACACAAAATCGAAAAAGTGTAGAAGAATACATGGTGGAGTTCGAATATCTTGTGATGGTTTGTGATTTGGAGGAAAAGGAGGATCACAAGGTCGCACGTTTTGTGGGTGGTCTAGATGAGAATATCAGGGAGAAAGTTGAATTACAACCATGTTGGACATTTGAGGAGGTTTGTAAAGTTGCATTTAGAGTAGTGAGGCAGAATGCAAAAAAAAAAATCAAGGACTTTGTTACAACCTTTGAGCAGAAACGTGATTTGGTGCCTGCCATGTTGAATTTTGACAAAACATCCAAGAAACTGACCTTTTCTACAGATAAAGGTTCATCTTCCAAACCAATGGATAGAAAGACTTTCTTCAAGTGCAAGGGTCGTGGTAACTTTCAGAGAGATTGCCCACATACTAGGGTGACAACCACTAGAGATTGGGGACATTAAAGAGACTTTGAAGAAGAGGAGAAGGGGCACGTGGATAAGAGGGAAGGAGATTATGCTTAGTATGATACTCATGAGGAGGAGGTGGAAGAAATTATTTTTGAATCCCAGAGACAGAGTTTGGTTCTGAGAAGAGTGCTACAATCTCAACCAATTCCACCTATAGAGAATCAACGTGAGAAAATATTCCTTACCAGGTGTAATGTGCAGGGTAGATTATGTGATGTCATTATTGATAGAGGAAGTTGCACTAATATGGTGTCAACATTACTAATCTATAACTCATACATACATACGAAAACCCATCCACAACCTTATAAACTTCATTGCCTCAGCAACACCAGTGATGTAAAGGTGAATAAGCAGGCATTGATTGCATTCAAGATTGGGACTTATGAGGATCAAGTGCTTTGTGATGTATGTCCTATGGATGCGTGCCATATACTGTTAGGGAGACCTTGGCAGTAGGACAGATTTGTGAAGTCCAATGGGAGAACTAATGTATACATTGTGCGCAAACATGCTATAGAGAATCCATATGCATTGAAACCTTTGATGACTTCTAAACCTAAAACAAGCATGGGGAATTCGAAAGCTGCTTTGTTGATTGGTGGAAAGGAGTTGGAGAAGGAAGTAAGGGAGAATTGCTTGGCTTTTGTGCTTGTGGCTGAGGAGAAAGAAGAGCAAACACTCGAAATTCTAATGTGCAGTGAAGCCTTTGTTGACTGAATTCACAGATGTCTTTCCCAAAGCAATGCCTCCTGGATTACCTCCAATTAGAGGTATTGAACACCAGATTGATTTGATACCAAGCGCACAGATTCCCAATAAGCCAGCATACAGATGCAATCCGGAAGAAACAAAGGAAATTCAAAGGCTAATTGAGGATTTGATAGAACGAGGTTATGTCAGGGAAAGTATGAGCCCATGTGAAGTACCAACATTGATAGTGCCTAAGAAAGATGGGAAATGGAGGATGTGTATTGATTCACGTGCAGTAAACAATATAACCATCAAATACATGTTCCCTATACCTAGACTGGATTATTTGTTGGATGAATTGTATGGGTCTCAGGTATTTTCGAAATTGATCAGCTATGTGGTTATCAACAGATTAGAATGAAAGAAGGTGTCGAATAGGACACTGGATTTAAAATAAAATTGGGCTTATATAAATGGTTAGTCTTGCCTTTTGGATTGACCAATGCACCTAGTACTTTCATGAGACTGATGAATGAGGTACTCAATTCTTTCATAGGTAAATTTGTGGTGGTTTATTTAGATGATATATTGTTGTACAGTACTTGTGTGAATGATCGTCTGAATCATCTGAGAAGTGTCTTTGTTACATTATGGAAGCAAAAATTGTATGCCAAATTGGAGAAGTGTTATTTCCTGGTGCCTAGTCTGACGTTTTTGGATTACATAGTCTCAAAATATGGGGTTTCTTTTGATCCGTCTAAAGTGGAAGCTATTAAATCATGGCCTGTACGCAAGAGTGTTACTAATGTAAGAGCTTTTCATGGATTGGTGTCATTCTATAGGAGATTTATGAAGAATTTTTCATCTATAGTTGCTCCTATGACTGAATGTATCAAGAAGGACAAGGGGAAATTTGAGTGGACCCTAGAAGCACAAGAGACATTCGATCTTGTCAAGAAATTTCTTTGTAATACACAAATTCTAGCATTGCAAGACTTTTCTAAGCCTTTTGAAATGGAGACTGACGCAAGTGGTGTTGGTATTAGAGCAGTTTTGGTTCAGGATAAAAGGCCAATTCCTGATTTCAGTGAGAAGTTGAATGGAGCGAAATTGAATTATTCTACTTATGATAAGGAATCCTATGCCATTGTTCGAACTTTGAATTAATGGAGTCATTATCTCAGGCCTAATCACTTTATTCTACACTCAGATCTAATCCTTGTCATGCAAAGTGGGTAGAATTTGTAATGGGTGACCTAAGTTGAATCCTTGTCAGCTTTGAAACATATCAATGGTCAACATAAGTTGAATCCTTGTCATGCAAAGTGGGTAGAATTTGTACAGTCTTTTCAATTTTCTTCTAAATATAAGACTGGCAAATCGAATGTAATGGCTGAACCTTTGTCAAGGAGATATGCTTTCATAGGTGTTTTGAATTTTAAGTTGCTTGGATTAGATCTAATCACAGAATACTATGAGAAGGACGACAATTTTGGCCCTATCATGGCCTAGATGACGAAGGGTGTTCTAGGGTCTTATGTGTTACATGATGGTTTTCTATTTAAGGGAAATCTTTTATGCATTCTCAAATGTTTAATCAGAGAGTTATTGGTGAGTGAAGCTCATGTTGGAGGGCAAGCATGACCCTTTTGGATCACGAAAACATTGACTATGTTACAGGAACATTTTTGTTAGCCTAAAATGATTGCAGATTTTGAAGCTATTGTATCTCAGTTTGCTACTTGTAAGAAGGAAAATGCATATTTTCATCAAGGTTTGTATACTCCATTGCCTGTTCCAGAATTCCCTTGGGAGGATGTTTCTATGGATTTCGTAGTGGGATTGCCTAAAACATTAAGAGAAAAGGACTCTATCATGGTGGTGGTTGATAGATTCTCCGAGATGGTGCAATTTGTCCCTTGCCATAAGACGGATGATGCCATGAATGTAGATGATCTTTACTTTCATAATATTATGAAACTACATGGAGTTCCGAAAAAAATAGTAAGTCATAGGGATACTAAGTTCATGAGTTATTTCTGGAAATCACTTTGGAGACTGATAATAACGAAATTGTTGTTCAGTACATTATATCATCCACAGAATGATGGCCAGGCAGAAGTTACTAATCGTACTTTGGGTGTTCCTTCAAGGGGTTTGGTGAGCAAGACACAAAGGGATTGTGATTTGAAGTTAGCTCATGCTGAAATTTCCTACAACAGATCACCAACATATGCTACAAAACATTCACCCTTTGAAGTAGTGTATGGTCTAAACCCAAAGCTAACAATTGATTTCATTAGTATTGCTAAAGGTGAGCTGGTGAACACTAATGCAAAGGCGAAGGTTGATTACCTGAAGAAATTGCATGCATAAGTCAAAGCTAGGATTGAAAAGGTGAATGATACCTACAAAGAACATGCTAATAGGATCAAGACTCAAAATGTTTACAAGGAGGGTGACTAGGTGTGGCTACATTTGTGCAAGGAGAGGTTTCCTGACAACCAAAAAAATAAGCTCATGCCATGATGTGATGGTCCCTTTAAAATCGTGGAAAAGGTGGGGGAAAATGGATATCAGTTGGAGCTGCTAAGATATATATTGAGACAACATCGATGGTTTGATGGATGCAGCTAAAAGCAATGCTACATTAGAGGAATTGGTGGCCTTTGGTGACACAAGGCAATTGGGTGCATCTAAGGCAAGCATTTATGTGTGCATGGCCGCATGCAATTAATTCCCCACCAGAAGATTTTAGTACTGTTTAGTGGATATTTTGCCTATGGGTTTTTTCACACTGCAGGTGCTACGGTTTTTCTCATTTCAGACATAGGTTTTTTAATTTGTTGTTGAGTCTTGGTCTTCATAATCATCCTAAAATCCATGGAGAATGTTTTCTTGAAGATTTCTTGATTAAAAGATTGAATCTTGAATCATTTTTTGAAGATTGGGAGGGTTCTTGAAAATGGCGCAAGAAACAATGAAGCTTTGTGGCGAGTTGTACGATTTTCAAAGATCTTGGGCATCTTGAAATTTTCTTGATTTTTGAGTGAATTTTTGATGATGATCTTGTTAATATATTAGTTAGTCAATTTGTTAGAAAAGAATCATGTTAGTTAGAGTTAGTTAGAGTTTATTAGCAAGATAAGATCAAGTGGCAAAGATGAGGTGGCAATCTTATCTTCAATTTGTTATGCAACTTGGGTAAGTGGCGAAGTTGGCGATTTTATCTTGATTTTTCACGTTTTGTCTTTCTTTATTTGATTCTTATAAGGTTGTTAGGATTTAGTACTTGGTTATTCTATAAACAACCTTGAGATTTCCTTGTAACAACATAGATTGGATTGAATTAAAAAAAATCAAAATTGTTTGTTGTGTGTTTTCCTATTGTTTCGTTCAAAAATAATTAATCTATATTTTGTGAATTGGTGCTAATTTCTTTAGATTCATGTGAGAACAAAAGAGAGTTTGAAGGTGCTTAAGCTTTAATCAAACACTATTTTGTTCGAAATTTTTCTAGTTTAAACTCTTGGTGGTTTCTTTATAGAGTGGAAACTAGACTACAATGTTGTTAGTTGAGATTTCTATCAATATTCACTCTACTATGTTAAGAGAACTTACATTTGTTGTGAGCAAAATTTCTAAGAAAAGTTCTAGCCTCAAGCTTTAGGGAGCTTTAATGGAGTATGAGTTTTTTATGGTTGTTGTTTAAAGGTGCTCGAAGAAGAAGAAAAAGTAGAGGAAGGTGTGGGTCTGTGAGCAAATATGGACCAAAACACAACAAAAGCAACAAATTCAAACATAACTGATGACGTGGTCTTTTAAAGATCCAGAGGCCCCACAGCAAGCACCTTAGCGCTGGGGCTGTGCTATGGCCCCTATGCTGCGCCCTAGAGCCCACGTGGCGATTTTTGGGTCCCCTTTTGGGCTTACTTTGCTCTTGGGGGGCTTCGTTTTCGATCTTCGAGCAAGATTTGCTTCACATATTCCGACATTCCACGACGCCATTCAACAAACATTCCTCATCAAAAAATAAAAATGCCCCTGAAAACCGAATCGGGTCAAAATTACAAAATTTCCCCTGAAAGACAAATTGGGTCAAAGTTATTAAAAGCCCCTGAAAGTCAAATCAGGTCCAAAAAATTGAAAGACGACAAGTCAATTGTTTACAACATCATCACGTTTCCCTACGGTCGAACTGAGTCTAAAAAGGAAATACTTAGATCGTCAGACGATCAACCTTAATCTCAAACAACAAATCTACGGATGGTACAAACGCCTTCCCGAATCTCCTATACTATCAAATAACATCTGAAGGAGATTATCATCCTCGAGAAACGAAGCACTTTCCGAAGGAAGTATTATTCTGGTACAAATAAAATTAACCTTTGTTTTGCAAGTATCGAATACTTTCACTTGAGTCCTACGAGACTGGTCGTCTCTACAAACTTAGTCAAAGTGGGGCTAACTGTAGACACCTATATTTGGTCCCACCGAATGGCTGATGATTAATGTGTACACATAGCAAACATGTCCAATTTCTAGAAGTTGATTGCTTCAAAATAAATAAAATAAATAAATAAAACCGCGGTCGGAAATGGTTAACTAACGACGAGTTATGATGGTTGAATTACACTTAAAATAGCTTTTTAGTTTTCATTTTATTTTCTTACATTTTATTTTCATTTCTTATCTTTATTTTCATTTTTACCTTTCATTTTCTCATTTTATTTTTATTTTCATTTAATTTCATAATTCTTTTTTAACTTCATTTTCGAAAATTAAGAAATAAATTTAAGCGTATGAATGTAACCGGATTCGACGAATCTTCTAGAAGGATTTGTTTTGTTTATGGAAACTCTAGGTTATGAAAGTAAATAAATCGGTTTATGGAAGTGAATTTCATATTATTTCATAATATTTCGTAATATTTTATTTTATGGAAATGAATATACGAAATAAGGAAGCTTCAGAGATTCATCGCGTGAAAATCAAGAGAAAGGTAGCTCGAGCGCCACGACACAGGGCGAGTGCCTAGGCGCCCAGCTAGCTTGTAGGCGCACAAGCACGAGTTCCCTCGTGCTCACTGAGCACCCTGGCGCTCGTCTCGAGCACTTTGGCGCAGGTAGGGCGCCCTAGCGTTCAGCCATGAGCGCTATAGCGCTCCTCTGGCGCTCGCTTACATCACTTCTAGCCCAATATATACTACACCTCTCTGACATCGGTTGATCATTCTCTCATTTGATCATCAGTCATTCTCACTCGAACACATCTTCACGATTTCTGTCTCTAAACCCTCTCTCTTGATTTTCGTGCCCTACATAAAAAATCATGCTTTTCTCCTCCTTTCTCCCACAAATTGTTTTTAAATCAACCTTCATCAATAACATTTAACATCAAACTTATTATTATAATCATTATTAATCAAAGTTCTTCAAGCATTCGGTTATAAGAAGTTGTCAATGAATTGCACGAAAGGTACTTCAAATGATGGAAACAACATCAAAATCTTTGTCTTCAGTTCTTCAAAGAGTTAGTTTTTCATGATTATGTGAATTAATTGTTTTATTGGATAATTGAGATGCTTAAAATCAAATTCATGCAATATTAACCAATTAATTATTCGACTTCTCACTAAAATCAACTTTAGGTAGATACATTGTTTTAAGATTTATGGGATTCCATGCAAAATGTTTATTACTTGAATTCACATAGAATTCATGTTTAGCTCAAAAGACATAAAAGCATGTTCTAACTAAATAGCGATTAAAATCCATTAAGTCCTAAAGCGATCACCCTAGCATGTTTAAATTGAAAAGTATGTGTGCATTAACTAGAAACTCGCCTAGCCTTATTTCTATGTGGTTTAGGTCAAAACCGAAAATATGAATGCTATAATTCGAAATTATGATTATGAAATTACATATGAGAACGAGTAGATCAGCTATATGCGGGCGGACAGTGTGATCTACTCTTGTCCTTACCCTCATCCCCGAATCCAGAAGTATGAGACCTTCTTATCTTTGGCTGTCAATTTGCTTTTGGGCTAGACCTAATGGGGTTCCATGAGCTCCCGAAAGGAGCACGGTGTCGACTTCTCTACCTTGGTTTTGTGTTTCTAGACTCACTTCCTAAGCCAAGCTTACTTACACTATGCAACAAACTAAAGACATTCAAGGTCCGTAAAAAGGGAACGTGGGCCATTAAAGCCCAGGGTCCACAATCTCCAAAATAATTTTCTAAATTATTTTATTTCGAAAACTAAGCTTTTATACCACTTAGTAACACCCTGGAAATTATCAATGTATTATAGTGGAAGACTTGTAAATAAAACATCTTCAAAACAAAAAATAAACTTTTAAACCCAAAACTAAATCATACTTATTACAACTTCGAACCAAAATAACGACCCTTCAAAACAAACTTAGTTTTATAAATTTGAAAATAAGCATTGCAGTCATACCAAAATTCATAATTGAGAATCAGAATTGAGTTATTAATCAGAATTGGTGGCGGAACTTGTTGCCCCGGACCATGAATTGTAAACAGTTGTAAATTAATCTTTCTTAGACAACCATATATAATTGAGTTATTTGACACACCTAGACAATGATTTATTCTTCTTAATGAATTGCTTCACTATTTCTTTTTTTGCTAGAAATGAATTGTACTTGGATGTATGGTGACCGTTGGCAACGTGCCTATCTAGATGGGGTTTTGGAATTTTGTAATTCTACGTTGAAATATCGTTTGGATTCGAAGGAGGAGTTAATCTTTTTCCCTTGTCGTGATTGTGATAATATAAAGAGATGGGTCGATGTTAAGATTATTGAAAACCACTTGTTGAGTGTTGGGTTTACAAATGACTACCAAGTTTGGTACTACCATTGTAAAAAGGTGAGTTCTGTGGACACCAATGAAATTCATGTGAATGATTAAGTTGTTGGGGATGGTATTAACAATGGTGATGAACCCATTGAAGCTCCTCAAAATGAAATGGAGGACATGATGGCTACGATAGGTAACAATGGCAACGATCAACCAAAGATATTGGACGATTTGAAGCAGGCTGTGGAGACACCTGTATCTAGTTCTTGGAAGTATTATAAGTTGTCTGCAACCTTGACACTGTTTAACATTAAATCTAAGATTGGGTGGACTAATGAGAGCTTTGATTGGTTGTTGGAAACTTTGATGGACATGTTTACTGCTGATTTGCCTAAGTCAACTTATTTCGCTAATAAGTTGATGAATCCCTTAGGCTTAGGGTATAAGCAGATAGATGCATGTCCCAATGATTGTGTCCTCTTTCGGAAGGAGTATGAGAAGTTGCAATGTTGTCCAGTTTGTGGAGAATCACGTTACAAGCAAGAGGGTGTGAGCTCGGACTCATCGAAGTGGCCTCCAGCTAAGGTGTTATGGTATCTTCCTATTATACCAAGGTTTAAAAGACTATTTTCAGTGAAGACAAATGCTAAAAATTTGGTTTGGCATTTTGAGGAAAGAATGAAAGATGGTTTAATTCGTCATCCGACTGATGGCGAACAATGGAAGAAAATAGATAAAGAATTTCCAGCCTTGGGTGAAGGGCCTAGGAATCTAAGACTTGGGTTAAGTACAGATGGGATGAACACCTATGGTACTTTGACCAGCACACAAAGTAATTGGCCGGTTTTGCTGACCGTATATAACTTGCCTCCATGGTTGTGCATCAAGCGCAAGTACATCATGTTGTCACTCTTAATTTCAGGGCCGAGACAACCTGGCCATGACATAGATGTGTACTTAGCACCTCTAATTGATGACTTGAAACTGTTGTGGCATGAAGGTGTGCCGATGTTTGATGCCCATACAAATACAAATTTCACACTCAAGGCAATGCTTTTGTGCACAATCAATGATTGCCCAGCATATGTTAAGTTGTCGGGATATAAAGTGAAGTCGGAGCAAGATGTCCAATATGTGAAGAAGACATGAAGCTAAAGTATTTTAAACATTCGGGAAAGAGTGTCTTTATGCTTACCAGGAGGCACTTACCACGGCATCTCCCTTATCGAAGGATGAAGTTTCAATTTAATGGGGAGATTGAGCAAGGAATTGCAAGAAGGCCACTAACCGGAAGAGAGGTTTACGATCGAATAAAAGATGTGACAACACGATTTGGTAAAGGCTATTCCCAACCTTCAAAAAGGGTGAACTATGGTATCTTCCTTATTGGAAACACTTAGATGTTAGACATTGCCTTGATGTTATGCATATTGAAAAGAATTTTTGTGATGCACTTGTGGGGACGTTGTTGGATACTCTAGGTAAAACTAAAGATGCGTTAAGTGTTCGGAAAGATATGAAAGATGACAATATTCGACCCAAGCTATGGCCAGAGTACAATGCATATAGAAGCAAAGCCTTTTTACCTCGAGCTTGCTACACATTATCACGAGATGAGAAAAGAAGGTTTTGTGAGTGCTTGTATGGAATAAAGGTTCCAACTGGTTATTTATCCAACGTACGACGTCTAGTTTCTATGGCTGATAAGAGATTGGTTGGCATGAAATCGCATGATTGTCATGTCTTGATGCAGGTCTTCCTACCCATTGCTCTTCGCGGTCTTACGTCAAAACATGTTAGGTATGCTATACTAAAATTGTGTTTATTTTTTTAAAAAAATATGCAAAAAAGTTCTTGATCCTAAGGAGGTTGACACGATGCAAGATGAACTCATTGAAACACTTTGCAAGTTTGAGATGTATTTCCCGCCCTCTTTTTTTGACATAATGGTTCACCTAGTGATGCATGTTGTACGTGATGTTAAGGAAGTCGGTCCTGTTTTCTTGTGCTGGATGTACCCATTTGAGAGATACATGGGGTTTTTTAAAGACAAAGCAAGAAATCCAGCAAAACCAGAAGGTAGTATAGTTAGAGGATACACGGCTGAGGAGTGTTCCAATTTTTGTGCCATCTTTCTAGGCATGGGTCAAGAAATTGGTTTGGGTAAATCTCGTCATGACGGGAGGCTTGATGGGTATGGTACGGTAGGTCACAAGCAGATTAAACCTCGTACTAACCGATTTCATCAAGCACAATGATGTGTTCTTCTACACTTATCTGAGGTCCACCCCTATGCTGAAAAACACTTGGTTTATTTGAAAAAAAAAAAAACCCCAAAGCCACTTAATTTATGGTAATGCAAGAGCACAATCGGACTTTTGTGGAGTGGTTTCAAAATTGTAATATCTCTGATACACTTGCATCTCTGGCAACGGGTCGTCAATCTGTTGTTTCTTCTTTCCAAGGCTATGATATTAATGGCTTTTGCTTTTCCACCAAATGCCAAGATGACAAGGGTGTTCACCAAAATAGTGGTGTTGTCGTTATTGCATCTTCTACTGAATATTCAACTTCCAAGGATACTAGACCAATTGATGCAACAAAATCGTATTATGGGGTTATCAATGAGATATGGGAGCTTGATTATTTAGATTTAAAAATACTGTTGTTTAAATGTAAGTGGGTGGACAATCAACGTGGTTGCAAATTAAGTGAGGAAGGGATGACTTTGGTGGACTCAACCCGATTTAGTGAGACGAATGAACCATTTGTGTTGGCTTTGCAAGCAAAACAATTGTTCTACATCACAGATAATGTTGACCAGCAATGGTGTATCGTTGTACAAGAGAAAAGAAAAATAGTAGGTGTTGATGAAGTGGTAGATGAGGAAGAGTATGATAAGTCCGATTGTTGATGCGTATGATCGTGAAGAAGGCAACGTTGTTGATGTCCAATAATGAGATTGTTTTAAGTTTCGTTTATCTTACTTTATTCATTAGTTTTTTGTAAAATATATAATGAATTTATTGAATTTAATTGACTACTTTATTGATGAAGTTTATTTTGGTGTATATTGAAATATGAAAGCTTCATGATGTTGATTGATTACCTGTTTAACTTCATGTATCATTTACTATGGCATAATTTTCACCATCTAGTCAAATGATGAGATGGAGCTTTGGTGTACTATGAAGTTTACTAGCTTATGATATATGTATATTTTGACTTATGATGAAATTTGTAGAAATATGTATATTCGATACAAGACTAATTGTTTTGTTGTTTTTATAATATCTTCAAGTTCTTGTTGGTATGTCAATGGCCGAAGAGCGTGACACAGAACAACCTCAACAGGAAAATGCGGAAGGTATTTTTACCTTCACCATGTTATTTGGCTTTCACCATGTTATGTATATTAATTAATTACAAATAATTTCTTAAATGAATTTTAGAAATATAAATTAATTTTGAAATTGTTCCCTTTACTATGTGTAGAAATTGAGAACCCGCCGGTAAAGGCAAAAAGGGGGAGAGGTCCAACGAAAGGAGTTAAAACCAAGATGCCCATGGTCCTTGAGTTCGATGCGTATGATTTGCCTGTAGGAGAATGGTCATGACAGTACGGGACACATGTTGGCCGATGTTCACATAAGATTGACATCCACATTACAAATTGGAGTGACTTTGAGCAAGCACAAAAGGATAACATGTGGGAGGAGACTAAGGTATGTCTTACTTGCCCTCTGCTTAATTTTAATGGTGAGATTTCAAATCCAGATAAACCACTCAATGACAAGTTTTTACTATGTCCTGCATGTGTACAACGCAAGTTCCACATTGTTGATCCTAAAGGTACAAGGAAGCAACACTTCCTTAGAGCCGTTGATGCTCGATTTCGGACGTGGAAGTGTTGGTTGGTTGCTCGTTTTGTGACAAGGACAAAAGCCCCTAAAGAAGGAAGCCCCAATGCAAACTTGAATCCTTGGGAGTTATATGAAGGGGTGATTACGGAGGATCACTGGACGAAATTCGTTAACCACATTGCGTCATCAGAATTTAAGGTACAATTTTATTCATTGTCTTAAACCAAGGCTATTAGGTCAATTGGAAGAGCAATGTAATGAGGTACATGGTGTGGGTTTGACTCCTATGTACCCTATATAAATACTCTGATATATTGTTGCTTGTGGTGTGTGTTGGGGGACTGTTTGCTTGCTGCATGACCAAAATTCTTTCAACTTGGATTCACCAAACTCTTACTTATTTCTGTGCCTTAAATGTTATAACACAAACATAAGAGTTTCAACAAAACAAAAACTCAAAAAAAAAAAAAAACAACCAACTACGAGGTACCTGAATTGTAGAGCTGCCAGGTACCTGAACTCTGTCATGTTAAATTTCGACTCATGTGTGATTCAATCTTTTGCGGTCTCTAGATTAGTATACTTAGCAGTCATCAGTGAATCAGATGTTTATCTTAACTTATTACAGTAGATGGCAAAGTGATACTGATATGAGCCTAATTATCTCTCACCATTTTATGGTTGCTATGCGACATGAATAGAGAAAATGAATGTTGTGCTCACTAATGTTGGCTAGTATACTTTTTCCCATATGTTGAAGCATTATCGACAATATAATCTAAGAACATATAATATTTATCTTTTGCTGCTCTGAAGCGGGCAAGCAGCTGCTAAAAATGTTATAGAAGCTAGCTGTTTGCTATACATGCTATAATATTACATGACCCTTTGACATAGATGCTTGACATTGCAATATGCCGGCAAATCTCCATGTGGTAAATGATGTTTGTGTTGTTTTTATTAGAATTGCTCAGGCATGAATTAACATTAACCACACAAAAAATAGGCGCTACAGAGCTGCCAGGTACCTGAACTGCACAGAGAACACCACACTGCCTCACTCAACCAGCCACAGAGAACCCAACAAACAGCCACCACCAGCCATCTCAAAACAAGCTGCACAAAACTGCATTCAGCAGTGTTCAGCTGCACAATACTGCAGAATTTAAAACTCTCAAAACAGCCACTGCAATTATCCTGCAATTGAAAAAACTGCTACAAAGGGTTGCACATACAAAGCATGAGCAACAGAGCAACACAGCTGAGCAGCTACCCCACTGCATAGCTGAACCACCAACACCTCATGTCACCTGCTGAAACTGACAAAAACTGCAGCAGCCAAACAGCCTTCCCTACACCCACTGAACCTAAACTCAGCAGTAACCAGACCATGACTGATCACACCCCTGCCTGAGCTGGAGCAGACCATGACTAATCAGCAACTACTGCCAGCTAAAACTGACCAAGTACACCACCACAACACCAAAACAAAACACCAACACCACATCTTTGTCACCAAGCAAACTTCCCATCGACCTCAGTATTCAATTTTCAATACCCTGATGTGGTATGTGGCACAAGTGTTTTACAAACTCATTAAAGCTAGTTGACAAACTTATGCCACCCATCACTCCAACAATGCTTTCCCCTTCACTACCTTAGTCCTTGACTTTTGCGGTATATATTGCCCAAGCAACTCATCAATGAGGTAAGCCAATTCATCTAGGTTAGGCACCATGTGTTCACCTTCAAAAAGCTTCACTGACAAGTGCCAACCCTATATGGCTTTATGCTCGATGTACAACTTTCAATTCACTAAATGATATGCCTTCATTTTGGGTAGCCTAATAACATCACTCCACCGTTAAACATGTAAACTCCCTAAATGCGAGTTCTACCTGCAATGAGTTAATGACTCAGGTATCCACCTACTCATGACACCACAATCATTGAACCTATCCAAGACCTGTTGACTCTCTACAGGGCTGATCATTCAATAAATTTTGCCTTGCTTCATTACTGTTGTGTTATATGTTTTATTGTGATGGACTATTGCTAATTCATTATTTATTATACGAATAGGCAAAAAGTGCAAGGGGCAAACAAAGTGCAGCATCCAACATTCATCGGCATAGATTAGGGCCGAAATCCTATGCAAAGAGCAGAAAAGAATGGATCGACAAACAGAAATTGCCCACTCCAACAACCAACCTCAGTGGGGAGAGTAGTAAGCATTGTAAGTGACAGTGTAGATACTAGACCACTTAAATGGTGCCTAGCACATATGAGGAAAACAAAAGACGGGAACTATAAAGTTGATCCGAATAAGCCCGAAACAGCTCGTGTTGTGAAGAAAGTTGTAAGTGATATACAAATATATATTGTAGAAATAGTGTACTTGTTTTGTTTTTTTTTTTTTTAATATGTAAGCAACTAATAGTCCTAATTTTGGCAGATGGAATATTGGGAGCAAGAGAGAAAATAAAAAGAAGATGGAGCTTCCTCGAGTAACGACGATGGTTTTGATGCATTGGCCAAGGCATTTGGCAAAAAGGATCACGGAGGATATGTAAAGGTTCTTAGTAGGCTTGGGGTAGGTGTAGGACATGAGAATGCATTTGGTAAAGTGGATCGAAAAGGTAAAATCACAATGCAAGGTGGATATTCACTTGAAGAATTGGAGGAGGTAAGAGCAAGTGTGAATGCTGAATGGGAGATGAAGTTCGAGGAGAGGCTGCAAGAAAGTTTAAAGGAAAGAGTTTCTGCCAAAGTGCAAAATATTTGTCCTCACTTACGACTCCGAAAAAGCTTACATACAAGCAAAGAACCCACTCCGATGAACCAGACCCACAAGTAATCAAGGTCTAACTTTATTTTTTGATTTATATTTCATTAGGCATTTGTACAACATCAATCACAGAGCATTGGTAAGTTTAATGTTGTATCCTAAATGTAGTTACCAACAAAGTGTCGTCTTGCAGTTAAAGATGATGATAACTCAGGAAACTTAGTTGTCGTTACCGATGGCACTGTACAGCCCATGCTTCAAAAAGTTGTTCATAACTTTAGTACGCTTCCAAACCATTATGGGGTAAGCATAGATAATGTTTACGATGAGCACAAATTAGTCGCACTCCCTGTACCCTTGTATGATGGTACCAAGACTATTGGTGAAGCGGAAAAATGTTTTGTGTAGTGGCCTGCTGAGTTGGTAATATTCGAGGAACAGGTACTCGCTCATTCAGTCACTCATTACTTTTTTTCATGTATTGTGCCCATATTCTGCCGATTATCTTACTCAATTAGTCATTACTTTTTTTCCTGCCCATATTCAGTCACTCATTACTTTTTTTCTAGTTAGCAGTCATTAACTACCTATGAAAACTACCTATGAAAACTTACTCAATTAGTCACTAATTACATTATAAAACCTTTAATATTTTTTGTGGTAACAAGGTGGAGCCATCACCAAAGGCCAATAAGAAAGGTACATCTCAAAGTCGAGAGCATGTTTCTAGTTGTGGTCCTATGTCTCAAGGATCAACTTGTGCTGAAATCGACAACTTCATTGGTGAGGAAATGAGTCACAATCTTAGTGAAGAATGTGAATTACTGTGCTATCGGGTTGTCAGAGGTGGTATCCACACGATTTGTGTTCCATTAAATGAAACCTATTACTTTGTTGATGGGGGCGGGAATTTGGGTCACAAAAGAAGATGTGGGTGAGTTCCTCAGAGGAGCATGGGCTAATGTTTCCTTGATCCAAGTGTATATGGTGTAAGACTAAGCTATTTCATCCCCGATTATTTAACTTAATAACTAAGCGTCATGGTATGCAAAGTTTGATTTATTTAATTTATGTGTTTGTTTTTAAGTTGTAGGTTCTTGATTGAGGATTTCGTAAGCCTTTTTGATATGAAGAACTTCAAGTTTTTGTGTCCCCAACGAATTGCCGGCACGGAAATCGATCGAAATGTTGTTGGGGTTCAAAAGTATTTGAAAGAAGCTGTCATGAGCGAAGTTGAAAAAGGAAAACCAATTCCCAAATTTTTTATGGCACCATTCATTCAGTGGTGAGTCCTCAATAGTTTTGTTACCTAAAACATAATATTAAAGTAATACTCTGCGTTTAATGGAAACTTTTATGTCCTATGTAGTGGCCATTGGGTTCTTGTTGTAGTAGACATGTCACTGGGATCGGGATATGTGTTTGACCCTCTTCCACTCGAAGGTCCTGACCCACGTCGTTGGTTATGTTGTATGAACATTTTTCGATAGTAAGTGAGTTTGTTATACTTACATTCTTATGTGTATACATGAATATTTTCTAATTTTTATTATTTAAATGATTTAAGTGCATAAATGTTTTATAAATCAACCGTCAAAGGACCAGGCTGCTAAAGATGCCACCGAAGTTAGAATATAAATGGATTGAGATTTGTCAATATATAAGCAAACTTTGACTTATTTATATACAACATCGCATCGATAATGCATTGCAACCTTAAATAATATTTCAACATGCAGTGCCCTCAACAAAAAAGCGGCCTTGATTGTGGATACTACATCATGAAATTCATGTACGAAGTAGTTGTTAGACATGGAGATTGCAAAGGTGACCTAAAAGAGGTTAGTAAATGATGATTTTAGTTTAAAGTTATGGAATTTAGTTTATTCTCTCTCGATCTCTTTATATATATACTAGGGGAAAGACGAGCACGTTGTGGGTGGTCCTTCGGTTGCAATGTGATTTAGTTGATGATTATACAAGTTATTTATTGCTTTTGTTTACTTTTTTGTGAAGGATTATGTGCCAAGAAGTGAGTCCTACAATGAAGAAGAAATGAAAGAACTTCGAGAACAATGGGTGAAGTTCTTTAGAACTAAGTATTTGGTGAAATAAATTTGTATAAGTTAG
>PYUH01000034.1:1290995-1442862 GCA_016808085.1 Suaeda aralocaspica | reverse complement strand
TAAAAATTAGGTTTTTTTTTTTTTTTTTTTTTTTTTTTTGTCTTTTGTATTTAAAGATTGTAGGTATCTAATACCAAACATTTCACATAACCTACTTACTAGCACCTTATACAAAATTAATGTACTAGTTAATTTCAATATTAATGGTATATGTTAGTTAATTCAATAGGAGTATTTTGGTGGACGTTCGTAGAATTTATTATTAAGTTTGATAATGTATGTGTTGAGATGAATTTTACAGGTTATTATGTGGAGTTAATAGTATGTAATGGTATAGGGATTTAGTAATGTTGCCATTGCAGGTACAGGCATTATTCAAAAAGTATGTCAAAAAAAATTATATCTTATAAGTAACAGGCCAATCTATTTAACTTACTTAGAAGATTTAATTTGTAACTAAGCTACACAAAGTATAGGTTACTGGCTAGACTATATGCGGTACCTAAAACCTGACTTTAGGTTACGGGCTCTAAGATGACCGTAACCTAAAACCGGACTTTAGGTTACGGGCATTGATACGCTTACCGCCCGTAACATAAACTTATATGCGACGCAGTATAGCTTACAAACAAAATCGTAACCTAAAGTCTATTTTGGCCCGTAAGCTATTGTAGTTTTTCCACTAGTGTCAAGTTATTAGATAACTCAATTTGCTCTTTCTTTCATCATTGACTACTAGTCAAGTTCTTTCAAAAAAATTAACATTCCAACATTATTGATGTAATAAAAGTGCTATAATAACGGAATGTAAATCATAGTAGTCAATACAAGCTTTTCACGTAATCATGCCGTAACATAACTTCTAATACTAGTCAACACTGGTCAACAAGTCAACAAAAGCCTACCACTTTCAAAACGTCACATGCTTCTAGTATGAGACTTAAGAATTATTCTAGCATGATTTCTAAGCACATGAACGTCTTTAGTACTTACGTACCTTGAATTATAGCGATAACCAGCCACTACTACTAGAAATCGCCTAACTCAAAGTTTTCGACAAAACAACAACGAAAACTAATCAAAAACCTCATTGACTAAACTTTACAAAAACTCTAAACAAACTTTTAGGGGTGAAAAATCAATTAAAACCTTTCACATGTCATCTCTATTCACTTCCATACTTAAGCCAAAAATTTCCTTTTCAAAAACACTTGATTTTCTAGATTTTCCAAAAATGGCAGCTTTGAAAAACAACTTAAAACTCTTTTAAACCTTCTTAAACATCATAATTTCACCTTAAAACAACATACTTGATGTGGCACGCCATATCATGCCACGTGCAAATATAATAGTGGGCCATGTGTCTTATTTATCTGGCATATTGCCAAGTCATATTCAGTCTGAGGACTACATAGATGACTATGTATCGCCCTTGAAATCGTGCCACGTGTTCGGTTTAAAGAGGAAATGTTATTTCATGCAATGGGCCAAAGGCCAAAAGTTAAAGAGGCCCAATAAGGGCTCATAAAGGTACAAAGCAATCACAAAGGGGCAAGTGTCCCATAACCCTAGGGCACCTTTGGTAACCTTGCCTATAAATACCCCAAGGGGAATTCATTCATTCATTCATTCAATCACATTCAAAAACATACAATTCTTACATAATGCTAGAATTCCTCTCTCTTGAATCTCTCTCTTGTTTAGCATTTTTAATTATAGTTGGTTAATTCTAATCCTCCCACATATACTTACTTAAGCATTGGAGAGGGAAAAAATCCTACAAGGATTTTGTTTCCTTGTTTTCTAGGAACAAAGGTCCAAGCCATCATAAGTAAACGAGCTAACACTTGTCCGTCTGAAGTGTAGCTCTCTAGTTCCCTCTCCATGTATTCAGTTGAAGTGACCCTGGAACGAGATCATTCTACATCATTTCGCGTCGTCTGAGGGGAGGGAACCTGAGGATGACATGTTGTTCACTTCCAACCAAGGATGAGACTCGTTACCTTGATAAATCCGGGAACTATTAAACCGAACACGGAACTGTTTCCCTTAAGGGGAAAGTAGTGGAGGATCAACCCTTTACTATGGGTCAAATCAAGGGTATGTTGGAAGGCCTCAAGGAGTCTTTTACGAATGCTCTACGGGAGCATTCCTTTAAGAGAACTCATGTGGAGGTTGATCCTCGTCAGAGAAAGCTTAAAGGAAAGTTGAATGAAGAAGATCAAGGTGAAGGAAGACTAAATCTCCAAGAGGAAGTTGAAAGATTCAAGAAAGAAAGAACTCAATTTAAAACTCATTAGGGCACAATCAAGAAGTATCCTATCAATCCTAAGTATAAACTAAAACGGGAGGTGGCAAAAGGACACACTGAAGTAAGCATGACAAGATCCGATGCTAGTGGATTCATTGAATTGAAGAAGTCGTTAGCTCAAGATGCTAGAGGGTATCTTGAGGCTAAAAGAACTTCAACTCAAGATGCTAGAGAGGTCATCAATGAAAGGAAGGAATCTAGCAAAGATGCAAGAGAATATTTGAACTCTAAGCGAGCTCAACGAGAATGGAGTCGCACTGACTCGTCGGGTTCATCTACAGCTAAGAGATGTCTGATTCACACCACTTTACTCTTGAGTTAGATAAGCGTGATGATGAAGAGAATTTAAGATAAACGAAAGCTAAAAAAGAAGATCAGGCTAGAAGAGAGCAGATGTTCAAATACAGAGAGAACAGGGTGAGACATGAGGAGCTTTACATGACCAAACAGGTGACTAATGATCCTTTGGGGATCATGGGAGACAAGATGGGTTCCATGTCTTTAAATTGGAAGACCCCCTTCTCTACACCCATTTTTGATGGGACCTCACCTAGTTAAATTAAAAATGCCCAATGTTGAAGCTTTTGATAAAACAAATGATCCAGAAGAATATTTGGCAACATACAAACACTTGATGTACTTTCAAGGTTTGGATGATGCAACTTGGTGTCGCTATTTCCCAGCAACACTTAAGGGAATAACTCGGAAATGGTTTAATAGTTTACCTGACCAATCCATCAACAGTTTACATGAGTTGAGTACAACATTTGTACATCATTTCATTGCCAACAAACGTGAGAAGAAGACCAATATGCACTTAGCCAAAATCTTGCAAGGTGAGAAGGAATCATTAAGTAGTTATATCCAACGGTTCCACCTAGAAACAATACAGATACATAATCTATCTGAAGGAGTTGTCTCTGATAACTTCTTCTGAGGACTACGTGATGGAACAATTAAGTTCGGTGTTGTAAGAAGAAACTGTAAAACCTTGAAGGGGATCTTGGAGGAGGCTGAATGCTTCATCCGTGCTCAGGAGCTGTGTGCTTCAACCCGCAAAGACAAGAAGGAAGATAAGAAGAATGATCATGGTTCAAAGAATAACGATCAAAAGAGGCATGCCAGATGGATTGCTGGCTCGTCAAGCAAAGGAAATTCTCAACATCGTAAGAGAAAGTCGAATGATACGCTAAGGTTCGAATTCACCAAGGATCTGCATTCTGTCTTCAATAGATCCGAGGTAAAGTTGATATTGATGATCCTCCACCTTTGAGAAGTCCAAAGGAAGATCGAGATTCGAGTAAGTATTGCTACATTCATAAAGATGTCGGGCATCACACCAATGATTGCTTCAATCTTAGAAGAACTCTTAACGCTTTTTCTGCTAAAGGAAAGATTGGTCAGCATTTGATCAAGTCATTTGATAAGAATGTAAAACAGAAGTCAGATTGTAAAGATGCAAAGCCGAAGGAGGATTATGATACTGACAAAGAAGATGTTATCTATGTAATCTCGAGTGGGTTTGCAGTTAGCGGACCTACCATGAGAGGAAGCAAAGAGTATGTTCAAAGCCTTGCTCAAGAATCATCCACTGAAACAAGGGCAGATGCAAATACCAAGTTCCTGAAGTATTGATTAGCGACCGAGATCAAGGTAAGGTTCGAACACCTCATGATGACCGTTTTGTGGTAGAGTTGAAAGTAGAAAACATGAAAGTGAAAAGAATACTTGTTGATATAGGAAGTTCATCCCAATATCATCAGTTACAGTTGTCTAAGGAAGTTGAAATATGACTCTTTTAAGCTTGAGCCTATCCACCATCCCATCATTGGGTTTGGAGGAGGAGTTATCAATTTATTGCCAATTGTCACCTTGCTAGTTCGAATAGAGATAAAGATTGTGCTAGAAACCTGTTCGTCAAGTTCCTTGTGGTGAAAGAGCTACATGCATATAATGTGATCCTTGGAATACCAACTCTAAATGTTGTTAGGGTAGGCATTGTTACTCATCTCATGCTGATGAAGTATGAGTGTAACAATGGAACTGTGGGAATCATTCATGGAGATCAGCAGTTGGCAAGAGAGTGCTATGTTACTACGCTTAGAGCTGAAGCTTGGTCAGGTGACGTTGGGGAATCAAGTAAGAAAAGAAAGATTGAAGAAGCACCGAAAGATTAAGTAATGGTTATTCATAGTTTGAATCAAGTTCCTAGGCCTTAACCTGGAGGTGAACATGAAGACCTTTTGTTGGATGAGTTGAAGCCTAACAAAAAAAGTGAAAATTGGACAAGCACCTGATGAACATGGTGGGGCAGAGATAAGATCTTTACTCAGAAAATCCAAAGATGTTTTTGCATTTGAAGTTGAAGAAATGCCAGCAATCGATCTTTACTTAGACAATACAAAGATCTTTACTCAGCCTGAAATGAAGCCTGTTAGGCAAAAGAAAAGAAATCTTGGTGAAGTTCGTAACAAAGCGACTGATGATGAAGTAAAGAATTTATTGGAAGCAGGATTAATCTAGCCATGCCAATATCCAGATTAGGTGGAAAACGTTGTCTTTGTGCCAAAACCCAATGGGACTATGAGAATGTTTGTTGATTACACAAACTTGAACAAAGCTTGTCCTAACGATAGCTTTCCTTTGCCAAAGATCGATCGATTAGTTGATTCTATGGCTGGAAACGCCTTGTGTTTTATGGATGCATATTCTGGCTTCCATCGAATTCCTCTATGGAAAGATGATCAAGAGAAAACAGCCTTTGTTACTAAAACTGGTTCTTATTGTCATACAAGAATGCCCTTCGGTTTGAAGAATGCTCCAGCTACCTTCTAGATACTAGTTAATGAAGTATTCAAACAATAATTGGGAAGGAATATGGAAGCATACATTGATTACATGATCGTTAAATGCGAAGAATCCAAGGATCATGTAGCTAATTTAAAAGACACTTTTGAAACTTTGAGGAGGTATAAGATGAAGCTGAATCTGAAGAAGTGTGTTTTCGGTGTTACATCAGGCAAATTCCTCGAATTTGTTTTTGATGAAAGAGGGATTGAAGTCAATCCAGACAAGGTTAAGGCCGTGTTGGATATGACATCTCCACGAAGTGTTAAAGAAGTTCAAAAACTGACTGGATACTTAGTCGCTTTGGGAAGATTCCTGTCAAGGGCAGGAGATAAGTGTCATTCCTCCTTTCATACGATCAAATAGAAGGCTAAAAAATTTGAATGGACTAAATCAGCTGAAGAAGCCGTTATTAAATTAAAGGATCACCTTCATTCTCTTCCCAAGTTGGTAAGCCCCATGGAGAAAGAAACTTTGTATATGTACCTTGATGTGTCTGAGTATGCACTTTCTGCTGTCTTTTTAGTCGAGAGAGATGGAGTCCAACAAACAGTCTATTTCGTTAGCCATATCCTTCAAAAGGTAGAATTAAAATATGCTTCAATTGAAAAGTTTGGATTGGCATTGCTTTTAGCAAGCAGAAAGTTGAGACCCTACTTCTTGTCTCACAAGATAGTAGTCTATAGTGGTCAACCACATAAGTCTTGCCTAACCAAAGAGTCTTCTGATAGGATGGTTAAGTGGGACATTGAGTTAGGTTCATTTGAAATCTCATATGAACCTAGGAAAACAATCAAAGGACAAGCGTTTGTTGATTTCATTGTTGAAATGACTCGACCTCAGTTCGACAAGCCAAGTATTGACCATTGGACATTGCATATAGATGGATTGTCCACACAAAATGGATGTGGAGCGGTAAACATATGCAGATCTCCTGAGGGGGATTCGTATGAATACGCAATGATGTTCAAATTTCAGAATTGAAATGATGAACCTGAACATGAAGCCTTAATTGCAGAAGTTAAGATGTGCAAAGCTGCTAGCGCAAAAGAGATTGAAGCAATGTTGTATTCACAACTTATTGTGAGTCAATACTTGGGAGATTATGAATCCTNGAAGTATGAGTGTAACAATGGAACTGTGGGAATCATTCATGGAGATCAGCAGTTGGCAAGAGAGTGCTATGTTACTACGCTTAGAGCTGAAGCTTGGTCAGGTGACGTTGGGGAATCAAGTAAGAAAAGAAAGATTGAAGAAGCACCGAAAGATTAAGTAATGGTTATTCATAGTTTGAATCAAGTTCCTAGGCCTTAACCTGGAGGTGAACATGAAGACCTTTTGTTGGATGAGTTGAAGCCTAACAAAAAAAGTGAAAATTGGACAAGCACCTGATGAACATGGTGGGGCAGAGATAAGATCTTTACTCAGAAAATCCAAAGATGTTTTTGCATTTGAAGTTGAAGAAATGCCAGCAATCGATCTTTACTTAGACAATACAAAGATCTTTACTCAGCCTGAAATGAAGCCTGTTAGGCAAAAGAAAAGAAATCTTGGTGAAGTTCGTAACAAAGCGACTGATGATGAAGTAAAGAATTTATTGGAAGCAGGATTAATCTAGCCATGCCAATATCCAGATTAGGTGGAAAACGTTGTCTTTGTGCCAAAACCCAATGGGACTATGAGAATGTTTGTTGATTACACAAACTTGAACAAAGCTTGTCCTAACGATAGCTTTCCTTTGCCAAAGATCGATCGATTAGTTGATTCTATGGCTGGAAACGCCTTGTGTTTTATGGATGCATATTCTGGCTTCCATCGAATTCCTCTATGGAAAGATGATCAAGAGAAAACAGCCTTTGTTACTAAAACTGGTTCTTATTGTCATACAAGAATGCCCTTCGGTTTGAAGAATGCTCCAGCTACCTTCTAGATACTAGTTAATGAAGTATTCAAACAATAATTGGGAAGGAATATGGAAGCATACATTGATTACATGATCGTTAAATGCGAAGAATCCAAGGATCATGTAGCTAATTTAAAAGACACTTTTGAAACTTTGAGGAGGTATAAGATGAAGCTGAATCTGAAGAAGTGTGTTTTCGGTGTTACATCAGGCAAATTCCTCGAATTTGTTTTTGATGAAAGAGGGATTGAAGTCAATCCAGACAAGGTTAAGGCCGTGTTGGATATGACATCTCCACGAAGTGTTAAAGAAGTTCAAAAACTGACTGGATACTTAGTCGCTTTGGGAAGATTCCTGTCAAGGGCAGGAGATAAGTGTCATTCCTCCTTTCATACGATCAAATAGAAGGCTAAAAAATTTGAATGGACTAAATCAGCTGAAGAAGCCGTTATTAAATTAAAGGATCACCTTCATTCTCTTCCCAAGTTGGTAAGCCCCATGGAGAAAGAAACTTTGTATATGTACCTTGATGTGTCTGAGTATGCACTTTCTGCTGTCTTTTTAGTCGAGAGAGATGGAGTCCAACAAACAGTCTATTTCGTTAGCCATATCCTTCAAAAGGTAGAATTAAAATATGCTTCAATTGAAAAGTTTGGATTGGCATTGCTTTTAGCAAGCAGAAAGTTGAGACCCTACTTCTTGTCTCACAAGATAGTAGTCTATAGTGGTCAACCACATAAGTCTTGCCTAACCAAAGAGTCTTCTGATAGGATGGTTAAGTGGGACATTGAGTTAGGTTCATTTGAAATCTCATATGAACCTAGGAAAACAATCAAAGGACAAGCGTTTGTTGATTTCATTGTTGAAATGACTCGACCTCAGTTCGACAAGCCAAGTATTGACCATTGGACATTGCATATAGATGGATTGTCCACACAAAATGGATGTGGAGCGGTAAACATATGCAGATCTCCTGAGGGGGATTCGTATGAATACGCAATGATGTTCAAATTTCAGAATTGAAATGATGAACCTGAACATGAAGCCTTAATTGCAGAAGTTAAGATGTGCAAAGCTGCTAGCGCAAAAGAGATTGAAGCAATGTTGTATTCACAACTTATTGTGAGTCAATACTTGGGAGATTATGAATCCTGAGATGAGGGCATGAGCAAATATCTTCAGATGTTGCAAGAGGAAGTTAAAGACCTTGAAAGCTTTGAGTTGATGCAAGGCAAGTTGACTCCTAATTGGGAAGGACCCTATGAGACCGTGGAAATTGTTCGAGGTGGTACTTATCGACTCAAGAGTTTAGATGGTTATGAGCTGCAACGATCCTGGAATGCTAATAACTTAAAGAAATATTACATGTAATCCTGATTTACGAAATTAGATGAATAGGCTATGACCATATAAATAAGGTCCAAGTTCATCTTTTTATTAAAATTTGAGTTTACATTTGTATTAAACTTGGCTTCGGGCCATAATTAATGAAAAATCTATTTCTCTATGTGTGATAATTTAATTTATTGCATCTTATTTTGCTTACTAAGCAAGGCTAAGGTAAGACCCTGGAGTCCTGATGAATCTTATAAATCCCCATTAGGGCAAGATCCCAAAGTAATACTTTGTTACTTAAGCAAAAAGAGACTTAAGACCAAGATAGTAGGACTAAGAGTCTTAAAATTGGACCAAGTGTCTTAAAATATGACTAAGAGCCTTTAAAAATACTAAGGGCATTAAAAGTGAGAAGCTACAAAAGTTGCTTCGATTCCCTAAGTTTAAGGGCAATAAATATGATTGATTGATCCACCACTCCTAATGAGTGATGGATCAATCAATACTAGAACTTGTAGTAAACTTAGGGATCTCAGCAAAAAGCTGATCCTGGTAAACTTGAAGCATAGTTTGGGGCAAAGAGGGAACCATACAAGCCTATCAGAAATGGAAAAAATGAAATATAAAGCTTCAAAGCAACATTTCAATCTTTTCTTATGAGGAAGTATATTGCTTAGTACTACACAAATGATGTTCCGCATCAGAAGTAATCCATCATTTGAGTTTTAGGGAGAAGTATCTTTAAAATAAGGAACTCTTTATGAGAAGTCCAAACTACTGTTTTCCATGAGGAAGCATTCTTCATAGGGAACAATGCTTATAAGATTTGTTAATGGGTAATTATGAACTTCCTAAGGGAAATCATAATTAATGTTGTTGAGAATGTATAGTTGTAAAGATCCCATTGGGAACCTTTAGAAGGTGAACTAAGAGTTCATATTTTCAAACCTGTGATGCAAATTTGTGTATTGAGGAAAAAGTAGAAAATTAAGCTTCAAGATTTAGAAGAGCTAAAACAAAGATTGCATTCAGGGAAATTAATTCAAATATTACACGAAACACCTGAATAGTGTTCTTACTAAAATTATTGCTCAATAATTCTAATTTAAATTGTTTAAACAAATCAAACACTCATCTGAAATTTTGAAGAAGAGAATCAGCCTTGGTGTTTGTCATCATGGACTTCAGAAGTTTCTTTGCTCTTCTCTTCTTCTTTATCTTGCTTCCCTTTTTCAGCAATCTCTTCTTCATCATCTTCACCCCCTTCTTCATTTTCTTCTTTTTCTGAATTGTCAAACGAAGGAGGAGGAGTTGCTTCAGCTTGTTGCTTCCTCTCAGAGTCTTCTAGCCTCTTCCTTGGCATCTTTGGCATCTTTTTCGACACAGCCTTGGTTTGCAATGACAATAGAATCCCTCTCCACAGTCTCCTTCTCAGCATGGATCTGGTTTTGTGAAGATCTCTGGAGAGAGTGTTCATTGCATGCTGCCATTTGGCCTCAATCTTGTTTGTTGGAGCCACCACATAAGTAGCAACTTTGTCATCATGCACTTCTTGTTTTCAGCTTTAATGGATCCATAGAGTTTGGCCAAGTGTTCCCAGAACATAGACTGCAAGGGAAGTAAAACAAAGAGTTAGTTGATAAAATAATAATAATTGGAAGGAAAAAGGAGAAAAACATAGTATTTAGGAAGCATCCGTCAGAAAGGTTATTGAAGATGGGAAGAAGGTGGCCTCTAACAGATCCCTTGAGTGATTCCTTTTACTCAAGTTGTCCACAACTTAAGATCTCCCTAATCAACCCCCTTTCATAGTTGGAGTCAAATTTTTTGCTGGTTGAAGGGAGATCCTCTTTGTCATCAAGGAAGTTGAGGGATTCAGCCTCATCTATTATGAGAACCGGTAAAACTATTGCATTAGGGTTTCTGGGAGAGTTTATGGGAGTATCTGAAGATGAGCGTATAGTTTGACAAAATTTGTGACTGAACTTTCCCCTAGCAGCTCTAGCTTGAGCCTTCACACTTTCAGGGACATTCCTCTCAAAGTATTTGGAGAGTCCAATTACAGGGTCCTTATCAGTGGGAGAAGGAGGAGGTTAAGAAGCGGCAGATGATTTGGAAGCAAGCATTGTGTTGAGGGGAGTGGCAGAAATACTTTCCTTTTTGCGAGTAGTTAAGGCAGTCAAAGGATCAACCAACCCATTGTCACTCTCCAAGGGGTTCTCTGTCTCTGTTGGAGGAGCTATATTCCTCACCCCAATTATGAAGTCACTTTCCCCAATCACGAAAACATTATTGCTAGAAAGGGAGGAAGTGTGGGGACTTGGATCAACCTGCTCTATGGAAGGAGTAGCAGCTTTGGAGGAAGCACCTTTCCTTTTGATTTTCTTTGAGCTTGTGCCTTGTGCATCAGGAGCTTCCTCTTTCTTCCGCTTATGAGAGGGTTTTGACTTCCTCCCGGAAGGCTTGCTTTTCTCATAAAATAAATATTAAGTGTTAGAAGAGTTCAAAGGAATATTGAAAAGATCCTACTAAGATGAACAACTATCAGAGGAGCATGATCAAAAACGTAGCTTCCCCCTTTGTGTTCTTCCTAGTTTGCCAACTTTGACGTACATTGACAAAAAGAGGGGAAGCCATTGATTACAACTTCCTAAGGGGATAAGCCAATTAATACTTCCACTCTTGTGCCTTCCTATGTTCAACCCCCAACGTCTAAAGCCCAAGGTTCCTAGTTTGCCAAGTTGAACGCACAATGACACCAAAGAGGGAAGTTGAACTTATCTAATCACACTTCTAAAAGGGAAGTAGTGAATTAATACTTCCTAAAGGGAAGTGCCATATTAAGTCTTCCAAAGGGGAAGTAGTGAATTAATACTTCCTAAAGAGAAGTGTCATATTAAATCTTCCTAATGGGAGGTAGTGAATAAGTAATTTCTAAAGAAAGGTGTCATATTAAATCTTCCTACGGGAAAGTAGTGAATTAATACCTCCTAAAGAGAAGTGTCATATTAAATCTTCCTAAGGGGAATTAGTGAACTAATATTTCCTAAGGGAAAGTAGGATCCTAAATCGATCTTCCTAAGGGAAAGTAAAAGGACTTCCCCTCCTTGTGCCATTCTACGTTCCACCCGGCAAACAAGGAAGTGAAGACTTCCCACTGTGCAGTGTGGAACGTACATGGACACAAAGGAGGGAACTTTAAAGTTATATTAACTTCCTAAGGGGAAGACACTTCCTATGAAAGGAAGTCTAAACATACTTCCTAAGGGAAAGTATGATCCTAAAGTTTCGTAAGGAGAAGTAAAATGACTTCCCCTCCTTGTGCCATTCTACGTTCAACTCTGCAAACAAGGAAGTCAAGACTTCCCACTTTGCCTACTTGAACGCATATGGACACAAAGGAGGGATGTCTAAAATATTCTAGCTTCCTAAGAGGAAAGGACTTCCTATAAAAGGAATTCTAAACATATTTCCTAAAGGGAAGTGAGATTTTAAGCTTACTAAGGGGAGGGAAGACTTCTAATAACTACATCTCCATAAATGAAGGTAACTTCTTACAAAAGAGAAGTTTAAATAACTTTTTGGGAAGAAGTTCTTAAAGCAAAAAGTTAAGAAAACTAATTACATAACATCCCTACTTAGTACCCACCTGCGTTCAAGTCGGCAAAGTGGGAAGTCACTAACTAGGGAAGTCCCCAATAATATCCCTAAGAGGAAGTGTTTTTAAATGTATGATTTAAATATCTAAGTTCCCCATTTAGTGCCTACTTGCGTTCAAGTCGGCAAAACGGGAAGATTGTAAGTGAGGAAGACTATATGGATGTGATAGACAGGTTATACTTCCCAAAGTCTTAACATAAGGAAGTACATATAAGGGAGAATATAAGTACATAATTGGAATTACATATGCAAGACAAAGGTTCAAAAAATTGTAAATATAGAATACCAGAGTCTTCCCCTTCTTCGAGGAAGTGTCCTCTCCTAACCTCTGAGAGACTTGCTTCCAGAAGTGTTTTTGATTCATATCTCCTTTTTTGAATGGAGGAAGGTCAGCAAAAGCTTCTTCGAAAAACAAAAGACACTTTATTAGATAAGTGAAGAAAAGAAACAAAGGTTCAGTGCTAGATTGTATGTCAAAAATTACCCTGGTTATATTCATCCCCATAAATAAAACCAGTAGTAATGAGGAAGTTGCGATCTAAGAAGAACATGCTAAAGGGAATCCAATTGTAAGGAACCGACAAAATTTGATTCGTGATTTCCACTATGGAGACCTAAAATACTCTAAGTTTTGTTGCTCTAAATCACTCAATCTATGAAGCTCAAAAGATCTTCCTAGGCATTTTGGGAAAAGGAGTCCATTTCCTTAACACTTCCACTAGTTTTTTTGTCATGGGATCTCACAAATACGCAGGTTTCTCCAGTTCGGAACTTTATTGGGTTTCTCCCCAAAAGTGATGAAACCCTCGCTGTTTTTTTTTAAAGAACCACCCACGTTTGTAGTGGGAAGCCTTTAGAGAGATGTTTAAGATGAAGGAAGACCTTAGAGGAAGCTTTCACTCCTCTAAGGCCACAAGATGTCACATAAGACATAATGTGAACCCAAGAGTTGGGAGTAAGTTAACATAAGACAATGTCATACTTTTTGAAAAGGTTGAAGATGCATAAAAAAGTGGGGAATCTAAGCCCTAAACCAATATGTTTAGTGTATACAGGGAAGCAATCTTCAGGGGCATCTACAATAGCATCTTCCTTCTTATGGATGATCAGTTGGAAGTATTCATTGTCAAAGATCAGGTCACTGCTCAATTTGTCCTTATCACATCATGAGCACCAGGATAGGCACCTCTCTTCTTCTTAGGCTTGGAAGTGGAAGCATCAGAAGCCTCTCTTTTTCTAGTGGGGATCTCCCTTATCTCCTCTTTAGGACTTTCCTGTGCAGTACCAGCATCCTCTCTTCCCACAACCTAGGGAGTAGGATCTTGTTGATCAAGAGGATTTACATCTAAAACTTCATATGTTGGAACCGTCAAGGTGGTTGTTTCATTATAGGCAGTTTGTTTGGTTGTTGCCATTGTAACTTCCTAAACCAGAAGAGAAGGAAGTAGGAAATAACTAGACAATAAATTATCAGGAACGACAGATGATTATGTCCCAACAAAATAAGTAGTACGAGGAGAAAGAAGCAATTTAATAGAGATCTCATTATTATTTTGGGAAGAAGAGGATGAACAAGCCATTGATAAAGATTTCAAGGAAAATAAAGACAAAGAAGTAAAAGACAAACAAGAAATAAATTGAGGAAAGGAAGAAGAAGAATTCAGGTAAATTCTTGAAAAAGAAGAAGAAAAACTAAGATCTACCAACTCGCGCCGTCGGATATAGCACCACCAGTTTTAAAGAAAGAAAGTGAAAAAATGATTGAAAATGATTGTGAGACAATCGTTTTGAATCCCTCATATATACATTGGGAAATTTGAAGGGGTAAACATGTAAATTACCCCTCAAAATTTGAAATTCCTCCCCAAAAAACCTAAAGAGGTGGTTGAGTAATTAATAACTACTGATGGAGGTTACAAAATAACTTTCGGAAGGGAAAGAGACGTCAGTTGGGGCATGGATTACGGATCCAAACACCCAACTAAGGGGCAAATGATGTGGCACGCCATATCATGCCACGTGTAAATATAAAAGTAGGCCATGTGTCCTATTTATCTGGGAAATTGCCAAGTCATATTTAGTCTGTGGACTGCATAGACGACTACGTGTCGCCCTTAAAATCGTGCCACGTGTTCGGTTTAAAGAGGAAATGTTATTTCATGCAATGGGCCAAAGACCAAACGGTAATAAGGCCCAACAAGGGCTCATAAAGGCACAAGCTAATCACAAAGGCACAAGTGTCCCAACACCCTAGGGCACCTTTGGTGACCTTGCCTATAAATACCCCATGGAGCATTCATTCATTCAATCACATTCAAAAACATACAATTCTTACTTAATATTAGAATTCCTCTCTCTAGAATCTCTCTATAGATTAACATTGTAAATTATAGTTGTTTACTTACTTAAGCATCGGAGGGGGGAAAAATCCTACAAGGATTTTGTTCTCTTGTTTTGTAGGAACCAAGGTCCGAGCAGTCAGAAGTGAATGAGCCAACACATGTCCGACTGAAGTGTAGCACTCTAGTTCCCTCTCCACGTATGGAGGTGAAGTGACCCTACAAGGAAATCATTCTAAATCAATACTTATGTTCTAAAAACATCAGGCGATGATTTCAGTCTTAAGAAAAATTATAAGTTATTATTTCATGCACTCAATATTTTTATAATACATGAACTTGGTTTTACAAAATTTACAACAATAATAAATAACTTTCAAAACCTAATAAAAACCTTTTAAACTTCACAACTTTGGCATAAAACATTATAAAAACATCATAAAATCATTATGTTATAGTTTTATACATTAAAATCATTTTTCATGCTTAAAAATATCATCATGCTATTACTATTACTTTCATTCGTGCTTTAAATAACTATACATCAATATAAATTCACCTTAAAACCTCTTAAAAACATTCCAAACTTTATAAATTCATCATAAATCATTACAATAAAAACCTATGATCATTCTATAATAGTTTGGGACATTAAAATCATAAAATTTATAAATTTTCATAAACTTATAAAACCTTAATTTTATAATTTCATGCTTATATCATATTTTATAAATCGTAAAACACGGCCATAAATTAAAAAGAGTAGAAGAATAATTTATATATATTTATATATATATATATATATATATAATATATATATCTCTATACATGAAAATCGCGAAGGAACCAAGGGGGAAGGAGCGCCGGTGGCTGGCTGGCCGACGGCTGGTTGGTGGCTGGTTGGCTAGTCGGCTGGCTACCGGTGTGTAGGTGGTCGTAGGGGTGCGGGGTCCGGCGAGGGGGTTTGCGCCGGTGAGGATGTCGGTTTTAGGGTTAGATTTTTTTTCTTTCTGTTGAATTTTTTTGTAAACTCTAAAACACAAACTAATGAAAATAGATCAGAAAAATCCTGATTTAATGGCATATTTATAGGCCTAAAATAAGTTTGGGTGTGATCAAGGAGTAGATTCAAGCAATGATGAAAACGAGTTGATTCTAAGTCATTCTAAATTCAGGGGATTAGACCATTTGGGCTACATTGCTTTAGAATGGCTCATGGACTGATACAAGTGCAGGTATCAGTGATAGTGGTGATATTAATGAAATAAGTTATGGAAAATTTGATGGCAACTTCGTAGATGGTGATATCAATGGTGATAATATCAACAGTGGCAATGGTGATATCAATGGTGATATCAAGAATGGCAATGGTAAGGATGCAACGATAGGTGAAATAATTGCTTATCGAAATATCAACAATATGGGTGCATCAAGGGTAGGGCTTTGCGTGTGAATGGTCACATGTCAATAATATGGCACGCAAATCAAGGCAAGAATGGTGGATTTGGGGAACAAGATGGTTTTTGCCTATGAGTTTTTTCCCATAGGGTTTTTCTCATTTTTGGCATTGAGTTTTTTAATTCTTGGTGAGTCTTGATCATCATAATTCTGCTAAAATACATGGAGGACAGATTCTTGAAAATTTCTTGATTAAAAGATTGCATCTTGAAGCATTTCTTGAAGTTCTTGAAAGAATCTTGAAAATTGCGCACAAAAGGAATGGTTTCTGAAGAGTGTTTTTTAGGCGTTTTTGCAAGTTCTTGGGCTCCAAGAAAGTGGCATTATTTTAGTCTAAATTCTGATGATTATCTTGTTAATTAATTATTTAGTCAAGTTGTCAGGATATCTTCTTGATTTGTTAGTTAGTTAGAGTTTGTTAGGAAAGATAAGATCAAAGTGCAAGTTGCATGATGATGTGGCAATCTTATCTTTAGTTTGTTGAGCAAAAGTAGGATTTATTTTCCTAGTCTTAGGCGTGTTTTTTTAGTCTATTTTAGTTAGGATTTTGTTCATGATTATACCTATAAATAGTCTCAATATTAGGATGTAATTAAGTTGAAGTTGGAGTTGTATAAAAAAAGTTGTTTGTTTACTTGAAAACAAAAATCCGAAATTTAAGAGTTGGTGATTAAATTCTTTATACTCTTGTGATTTAATTAGTAGCTTTGAGGGTGCTTAGGCGTTAATCAAAGGACTAATTGATCAACCTAAAATTAAGAATCTTGGTGACTAGGTCTTTATAGACTCGAAATTTTAGTCTATCCCTTTGTGAGTTTTTGTTCACACGAAAATTCACATCATGGACACTGTTGCATATCACATATTCCTGGATAGACCAGGCTACATTCCATTGGAAAGATGGTGGATAAGGGGAATAAGTTGGTTTTTATATATAGGTTTTTTTCCCACTGCAGTTGGTAGGGTTTTGGTCATTTCAAGCATTGTTGTTTTTATATCTTGTGCAGTCTTAATCATCATTTTCTACCTAAAGGTGAAGGGAAATGCATTCTTGAAGGTTTTTTTATTATAAGGTTCATTTTTGGAAGGTTTCTTGATGCTTAAAGACATTTCTCGTAATTGCGCAAAAAAACGAAGCATGGTGGTTGCGTGTTTTTTGACGATCTCTTGGGGTGTTGCTCAACTTTAAAATTCCTTGATTTTAGGCAACTTTTGATGATTATCTTGTTTATTAGATTATTTGTTAATTTTTGTAGAATAAAATCTAAGTTAGTTAGGATTTTATGCAACTTGCAAGAAGATAGAGTCAAGTTGTGCAAGTTGATCATGCCACTTGTCAGAGTGGGAATTCTGGCCGTTTTTTGAGTGGCAAGTGGGCAAGTTGCACGTGATTCTTGTGTTTTTTGAGAGTTTTATTAGGATTAGTTGGGGTTTTTATAGGTTTTTTAGAATTTTATTGATGGTTGTGCTATAAATAGCATCACTTTTATTGTAACAAATCATATTCATGATTTTAATAAAATTCAAGTTGCAATTATTCATTGTTATTTTTGTGTGTGTGTTTCTTACAAAAAATCCAAGGGAGGATTCAAGTATTTTATGTGTTAGAAGCTACAAAATATTCACCTTTTGTTTTCGTATTTGTGATTTAGTATTCTCATAAATAATAAAACAACCTTAGCAATAGATTGTTGAGTGTTCCAATCTAGGCCTAAGTTTGTTAATTGTGCAGGTATTGAGTGTTCCAATTTACTTAATTTACATTAAATCAAACTATGTTAAGTTTAAGCACTATTTCGAACATTATATATACATCAAATGGTATCAGGAGCTAATGGCAGATAAAGGAAATAAAAAACAATTGAATAATGAACTACTAATAGCCCACATTGCAGAGCAAACGAATAAATTGCAAGCGTTGTTCTTAGGTTGGACCATAAAAGTGATTCGTCTCAAAGCAAAGCCTTCCACTATTGATGATGATCGTGGATTAAAGTTTGAGGTGCTTGAATTTGATGGCCAAGGAGACGTGGATGCCTATTTGAAGTGGGAATTGGCGTTGGAGAGATATTTTGATTACAAAGGCACAAGTGATGACAAGAAGCACAACATTGCAATAGCAAAATTATCTGAATATGCTTCTATGTGGTTCAATGTTGTGAAGAAAAGTAGGAAACGTGAAGGAAAAAGTAAAATTAAGTCATTGGAGAAAGTCAAGAAGCTTTTGAGGAGACGTTTTGTTCTCGCCAACTATTAACAAGAATCGTATGTCAAATTGGCAACACCGAAGCAGGGAACTAAGCTAATGGTAATACATCTCTGAATTTGAAAAGTTGACTATACAATGTGAAGTCGAAGAGAGGGAGGAACAGAAGATTGTATGTTTTATTGGAGGCCTTAACATGGATGTGCGTGACAAAATAGAATTGTAACCTAACCTATACTTCGATGAAGTAAGCAAGATTGTTGTAATTTTAGATAAGCAAAGGAAAAAGGGGCGCAAATAAACAAACTACGAGACCATATCAATGTTTTAAGGCTACAAAATCAACATCTTCAAATGAATCCAAAGGTGAGCAGATAAATGTGGTGGCTTCTAGTGGAGATAAAGGAAAGAAAGTTGAAACACTTGAGGATGGTGTACCTAAAGTCACTTGCTTTAAGTGTAAAGGTTATGGTCATTATAAAAGGGATTTCCCTACTTCTAGAACATTGACAATACGTGAAATGAGGGAAGTTGACTAATACATTCATCAAGAAGAAGAAGAAGAAGAATGAAAATAATTATGTGCTCAGGAGAATGTTGCACTCAAATTCTATTGGACAGGACTAAAGAGAGAATATTTCTCATACTTGTGGCAAGGTGAAGGATTTTGTTTGTAGTTTGATTATTGATGGAGGAAGTTGTGCCAATGTGATATCCTCAAAACTAGTTGATAAACTACAATTGAAGACTTGTAGACATCAAAAACCTTATTAGCTGATGTGGCTAGATGATGACAATGAAGTGAGTATTGGAAAACAATAAATTGGGAAATTTGATGATGAGGTGCTTTGTAATGTTGTTCCTACGGATGCATGTGATGTGTTATTGGGGAGACCTGGGAAATTTGATTGAAAAACTATTCATCATGGTGAATCACATTTACAAGATTTTCAAGGAAGGAAAAACGAAAGTATTGCATCCACTTTCCCCTAGTGATATAAACATGAAGAAACAAGTGAAACCAAATGATGTGGATTTTAAGTGATACTGGCAAATAGCACTCAAAACTCACGTTTGATTCAATTAAACTCCCACTCCTGGACAAATTTAACTGAAGACTAGCTAATTAGGACACTCCTAAAACTAATTAATTAGGATCTAAATTCGATCTTTCAATGCTGAATTCACGAAATTAAGAAAGAATCTTAAACAATTGAACACTTAATTACGCAAGAAGAAATAACGAAATTTTATTGAATTTCAATGAATTAAAGCTTTTTTTTACATCGGATCCTTAGGCTATTTATAGGAAAATATCCTAACAACTTAATAACAACCCTAACTAACCTAGACTACTTGCAACCAATAAAAACAAACACCTCCTTTGTGATCGGTTATCCACAAAACCGGCTACATAAGCACAATCTTGATCCTTATCTTGAATCAAGTTACACAAATCCTAACAAACAAAATTCTATCCTAACAAACTATCTAGAAATGAAATAAAAAAAAATAAAATCTTCAATTTTATCCATTAGAGTCAGGCCAAAATGAAGCCCAAGATCCTTCTTGAGATCGCCAAAAACACGCACCAAGAAGCTTTGCTATTTTCTTGATTTTTCAACAACTCTTCAAAGAATGCATCTTTAAATCAAGAAACCTTCCAAGAAGGAATCTTTTAATCAAAAAACTTCCAAGAAACCATTCACCATGCTCCAAAGATACTTTTGAAGGAAAACTCTCTTTAAAAAGACTCGCACACTAAAAAGCAATGATGTCCAAAATGAGAAAAACCCTATCAAATGAAGTCGGAAAAAAATCATGGACAAAACCAACTTATACCATGTAACCGCCATCCGTATCCATCCTGTAAAGTGCTTAGTCCCACATCTAATCCAAAAATAATCAAATGACAGATTAGCATATTAATACTAACACCTTACTGCAGCAAGTGCAATGTATAAGTGACTAATGGTGTTGGCTTAGGAAGCCACTGCTATCATTCACAGTGTCATCAATCTTCACCAGTGTCACCCATACCTGTCATTTATCTCTATCAAACCCAATAGGATTCAGTATAAGATTAATTGGCTCATCCACTATTGCTGCAATATAGGATATCTCACTTGTACTCAAATTCAAATCATTCCCCCCCTAGTTTAACAGAATTTTCCCTCAAATTCACATCATCAAAGTAAGGTGAAAAATCTGCAATGCTGAAAGTGGCACTCACATTACCATGCTCATCAGGAAAATCAATTTTATAGGCTTTTTTTTTCATATGCTTCTATAACCTCAAAAGTTCCATCAGCTCTAGGTATTAGCTTGTTGTTGCGTTTCTGTGAAAAACCTTCCTTTTGGAGATGAATCCATACTAAATCACCAGGTTTGAAAACATGTTAAGTTCTGTTCTTGTTCTATGATCTCGTGTATACTTCATTCATCTTAGAAATCTTCTTTTCACAACTTCACACGTTTTATTGAAGACTTCCACTTGCTTTTGCGCATCTACATGGATTTCGTCTCTAGCCAAAGATTTTAGATCAATGGGCATATATCGATTGATTCCTTACACAACTTCGAATGGAAAATGTCCTATTGTGGATGAAATATCTCCGTTTTAAACAAATTCAGCATGACATAAGCGCACATCCCAATCTTTCTGCGTTTTACTAACAAGGCCACGCAGCAAAGTAGCCAATGTTCTATTCGTGACTTCATTCTGACCATTGATCTGAGGGTAATGAGAAGTACTAAAAAGTATCTTGGTATTAAACCATCTTCCACAAACACTTCCAACAGTGACTCAAAAAATTTGAATAACTGTCACTTACCTCACTTCTGGAATTTCCATGTAGTTTCACCATTTCTTTGAAGTATAGATCATCAACATGTTGAACATCATCAGTCTTGTTCATAGACACAAAATGCGCCACCTTGGAACATCTATCAACCAATACCATTATAAAATCACGTCCCCTCTGTGTCCTAGAAAAGGCAATGATATATTCCATACTGACACTATCCCAGTGTGTATCAGGAACTGGTAATAAAGTGTAAAGCCCCTTCACAAAGGTTGATTTTGCTCTTTGACATGTAGCACACCTGGAAATAACTTATTGAATATCACCTATCATCTTACGCAAATAGAAATATTCACTCACCATATCATACGTCTTATGAACTACAAAGTGTCCAGCAAGTGCGCCACTATGAGCCTCCTTTTATCAATAATTCACGAACTCCATTCTTAGGACTGCACAGTTTGTTGTTCCTAAATAAGAAACAATCATGAATTGTGTAGTTCCTTGAGGGGTGTTGATATTCTGTAGCAGAATCTGAATCATCGACATATAATTCCTTCAGCTGCTCAAATCCTAGAACTCTAGTATCAACCATAGCAAGCAGATATGATCTCCTTGATAAAGCATCAGCTACCATATTATTCTTGCCTTCCTTATACTTGCATGAAAATGTGAAAGATTGGAGTAATTCCACGCACTTGGCATGTCTGTAGGTGAGCTTCGGGTGACCTTTAATATATTTCAAGGCTTCATGATCTTAATGCTGAGTAAAAGGTTTAGGACGTAGATAGTGAGACCAATGATCCAGTGCTCGAACAATGGCATAAAATTCTCGATCAAAGTTCGAGTATTTCAATTTTGTGCCACTCAGCTTCTCACTAAAATACGAAACAGGACACTTTTCCTGAATTAGAACTTCTCTAATGCCCACGGCACTAGCATCACATTCAACCTCAAATAGTTTATCAAAATCAAGCAACACAAGAATAAGTGCGTTGCAGAGCTTCTCTTTCACCTCGTGAAAAGCCTCTTGAGCTCGTTGATTCCACTTGAACACACCTTTCTTCATAAATTCTGTAGTAGGTGCCATGATAGTCGAGAAGTTTCGTGTGAATCTCCTGTAGAATGAGGCTAAACCATGAAAACTCCTGACTTCATGCACATTGGTTGGTGTCTTCCAAGTTTTAACAGCTTCCACTTTGGAGGGATTTACCATAATACCCGTGCCACTTACAATATAACCAAGAAAAACAATCTTTTCCTGTAAGAAGTCACACTTTTCCAGCTTCCCATGCAATTTTTGCTCACGTAACTTACTAAACAATTTCCTCAAATGATCTAGGTCCTCATATATGTCTCTGCTATAAACAAGAATATCATCCAAATAGACAACAATAAACTTGTTTAAAAAAGGCCTCAATACGTAATTCATCAACCTCATGAATTAACTAGGTGCATTGCATAGACCAAAAGGCATCACCAACCACTCATATAGACCATGTTTAGTCTTAAAAGCAGTTTTCCATTCATCACCTTCACGAATTCTCATCTGATGATAGCCACTTCTCAATTCTATTTTTGAAAACATGCTTGCTCCATGTAATTCATCCAATATATCCTCAAGTCTAGGCGTAGGAAATCTATATTTGATGGTTATGTTATTAACTGCCCTAGAATCAATGCACATCCTCCAAGAGCTATCTTTCTTAGGTACTAGTAAAGCAGGATCTACGCATGGACTCACACTTTCACAAACTAATCCTTTTTGCATCAATTCATCAATCTGGCGCTGGAGTTCCTTAGATACTTCAGGATCACATCTATAAGCAGGCTTATTAGGAATAGGTGCTCTAGGAATAAAATCTATAACTTGTTCAATTCCTTGAATTGGTTGGTAGTTCATCAGGCAATTCATTAGGAAACACATCAGCAAATTCTTCAAGTAAAGGAGTGAGGTGCAAATCTGTAGGTACTTTATGTGAAGTTGTTTCCTTTACAAAGAGAATATATGCAGGGTTCCCTTGTTCCATCTCTTTCCCAAATTCTCTTGCAGAAAGGAACAAACTTGATTGTTTTTGGTGCTTTTCTGCTGATAGAGTCAATGGTAGGAGATTCATTCGTACCTTACCGTTCAGCATAGAGTAAAAAATTGATTCTCCATTATGTTGCACCTTCCTATCATACTGCCGTGGTCTTCCTAAGTGCAACTGGCATGTAGTCATACGCACAGCATCACACCACAATTCGTCATTATATAGTCCAATTGTGAAATTGATCAATGCTTGCTTCTTTACTTCAATCACCTTTGTATCATGAAGGCAATTAAATTTATAAGGACTATTATGGTCTGTCTGCGTCAATTGTAGTCTTTTTACTAGATCTTCGGATGCTACATTTGTGCAAGTCCCACATTTAATAATCAAATTGCATAGATATGGACCGATCTTATAGATACTGTGAAATAAGCTTTCTCTAAGCGTTGCATGTCGTTGTACTGCTGAATGCAAGGGTCTTCTAACCACAAAAGCTTTGCCACCTTGTAGCAAAGGCGGTTGGTTCATAGTTTCTAGAGTGTCTTCATCAGTATCCTCCCATCACCGGTTTTGAATAATATCCTCATCATCTTCAACCAAATCTGGTAAATATCTTCCTTAGTTGCCCATAATATGGTCTATTCCATTGCCAATGTGTGGATAGTGGAACAAGAGGAAGCAAAGTGACCATAACCTTGACATTTAAAACATCTCCTTCGATCCTCATATTCTGCTTTAAAAACCACTTTCTTTGGTTTTTGCTCTTGAAGAGCTAGAAGTTGCAAGAACTGATGTTGGTTGTTGTATTGGATTTGCTTTTGTGTTTTTACTCAACTCCGGAGGAGTGTAGCTAGATTTACCAGTGAAAGGCACGAAATTCCGTGAGGAATCACTTTTGGCACGTTTCTCCACTTTCAAGCCCAATTTGAAAAGATCATCAAAAGTATGATATTGAGCCAAATCGAGCTCTATATCAATTTTTTTGTTCAAGCCTTTCAAAAATCTTGTCATTTTCCTTTTTTTTTCGTTCCTCGAAGTCACAAAGCAAAGATAATCTTTTGAATTCAGCAATATAGTCATGCACACTCATGTTGCCTTGGTATACAGAAGTCAACTTGACATAATTTTGTTGATCAAAGTCAAAAAGAACATATTTGTCACGTAACTTCTTCTAAAGGTGAGACCAGGTGTCGATGTTGGCTTTGTTTTGGCGTTTTCTTTTGGCCTTTATGCCTTCATACAAAAATCCTTCATTCTTAGTTAATCTTATGTAGGCAATTTTAAAGGTTTTTCGATCATCAAAACCTTTATAGTTAGTAATCTTCTCCACTTGTCTTTCCCATTCAAGGTAATCATCTACGGAACCTTGTCCTGTGAAATCATCAAGTTTAACTCCACGATCATCAAGTTTAGGCTTACTTTTGAGGCTTTTTTTATGGGAATTTGAGGAATAAGACGAGTGAGATGCTTCATCATCAAAATCATCCCCACGAAAAAAATGCACAGATTGAGGATCCAATATGCATTGGAATTCGCGTGCCAAAACATCAATTCGTACATTATCAAGTCTTTGTCGCACGTCTATATCTTCTAGTTTAGTCATCATGACTTGAATTAATTTTGTTAAATTAGCTTCCCCGATGAAGGATCGAAAAAACTCTGAACTCTGATACCAAAGTGATGTGGATTTTAAGTGGTACTCGCAAGTAGCACTCAAAACTCATGTTTTATTCAATTAAACTCCTACTCGTGGACGAATTTAACTGAAAACTAACTAATTAGCATACCCCTGAAACTAATTAATTAGGATCTAAATTCGATCTTTCAATCCTGAATTCATGAATTTAAGAAAGAATCTTTAATGATTGAACAACTTATTGCGCGAGAAGAAATAACGATTTTTTTTTGAATTTCAATGAATTGAAACTGATGTTGTTACATGGAATCCTTAGGCTATTTATAGGAAAAGATCCTAACAACTTAATAACAACCCTGACTAACCTTGACAACTTGCAACCGATAAAAAAAACGCCTCCTTTGTGATTATCCACAAAACCGGCTACATAAGCACAATCTTGATCCTTATCTTGAATCTATTAACACAAATCCTAACAAACAAAAATCTATCCTAACAAACCATCTACAAACTAAATAAACAAAATAAATAATCTTCCATTTTATCCATTAGAGTCACGGAAAAATGAAGCTCAAGATCCCTCTTGAGATCGTCAAAAACACGTACCAAGAAGCTTTGCTATTTTCTGGATTTTTCAAGAACTCTTCCCAGAATGCATCATTAAATCAAGAAACCTTCCAAAAATCGATATTTTAATCAAGAAAATTCCAGGAAACAATTCACCATGCTCTAGAGATATGTCTGAAGGAAAACTCTATCTAAAAAGACTCACACACTAAAAAGCAATGATGTCCAAAATTCGAAAAACCATATCACGTGAAATGGGAAAAAATTCATGGACCAAACCAACTTATTCTCTGGAACCACCATCCATATCCATCATGTAAAGTGCTTAGTCCAATATCTAATCCAAACATATTCAAATGACAGAATAACATATTAAAACTAACGCCTTACTCCACCAATTGCAATGTATAAGTGACTAAAGGCCACCACTATCATCCACAATGTCATCAAATTTCACCAGTCTTACCCATACTTGTGATTTATCTCTATCAAACCCAATAGGATTCAATATCAGATTAATTCGCTCATCCACTATTGGTGCAATATAGGATATCTCACTTCTACTCAAATTCACATCATTCCCCCCTACTGGAAAAGAATTTGCCCTCAAATTCACATCATCATAGTAAGGTGAAAGATCTCCAATGTTGAAAGTGTCACTCAGATTACCATACTCATCAGACAAATCAATTTTATAGGTATTGTTTCCATATGCTTGAATAACCTCAAAAGGTCCATCAGCTCTAGGCATTAGCTTGTTCTTGCGTTTCTGTCGAAAACCCTCCTTTTCGAGATGAATCCATACCAAATCACCAAGTTCAAAACATGTTGAGTTCTGTTCTTGTTTGATCGTCTCTTGTATACTTCATTCCTCTTAGAAATCTTCTTTTTCAAAGCTTCACACGTTTTATTGAAGACTTCCACTCATTTTTGTCCATTTACATGCATTTCGTCTCTAGCCAAAGAAATTAGAGCAATGGGCATATAAAGACTGATTCCTTACACAACTTCGAATGGCAAATGTCCTGTTGTGGATGAAATATCTCTGTTGTAAGAAAATTCAGCATGACATAAGCGTACATCCCAATCATTATGCATTTTACTCACAAGGCCACGCAACAAAGTACCCAATGTTTTATTCGTGACTTCAGTCTGACCATCGATTTGAGGGTAATGAGACGTACTAAAAAATAGCTTGGTACCAACCATCTTCCACAAATAATTCCAAAAGTGACTCAAAAATTGCGAATCACTGTCACTTACCACACTTCTGGGAATTCCATGTAGTTTCACCATTTCTTTGAAGTATAGATCATCAACATGTTGAACATCATCAGTGTTGTTCATAGCCACAAAATGCGCCATCTTGGAACATCATAAATTGTGTAGTTCTTGAATAAGAAACAATCATGAATTGTGTAGTTCCATGAGGGGTGTTGACATTCTGTAGGAAAATCTGAATCATCGACATATAATCCCTTCAGGTGCTGAAATCCTAGAACTCTAGTATCAAGCATAGCAAGTAGATATCATCTCCTTGATAAAGCATCAGCTACCACATTATTCTTGCCTTCCTTCTACCTGGTTGAAAAATTGAAAGATTGGAGAAATTTCACCCACTTGGCAACTATAGTTGAGCTTCTGTTGACCTTTAATATATTTTAAGGGTTCATGATCTGAATGCTGAATAAAAGTTTTAGGACGTAGATAGTGAGACAAATAATCTAGTGCTCGAACAATGGCATAAAATTCTCGATTAAAGTTGGAATAATTCAGCTTCTCACTGAAATACGAAACAGGATTCTTTTCCTGAATTAGAATTGCCCCAATTCCCACGCTATTAGCATCACATTTAACCTCAAATAGTTTATAAAAATCAGGCAACACAAGAATAGGTGGATTGAAGAGATTCTCTTTCACCATGTCAAAAGCCTCTTGAGCTCCTTGATTTCACTTGAACATATTTCTACATCAATTCAGTAATAGGTGCCATGATAGTCGAGAAATTTTGTGTCAATCTCCTGTTGAACGAGGTTAAACCATGAAAACTCCTGACTTTATGCACATTATGCAATCATCTAAGGTCTTCGTATCATCCCTCATATGACCTTTTCACCCTGAATCCTTTGATGTGGGTTCATATTTTTACCTTACGGCCAACCTGGTCAATTTGCGAAATTTTTTATCTGGGACCCCGGAACCCCAAAAAATAAAAATGAATAATTGCCTATGTTTTCGGCCCCTAAAGGGGCCATCCCGGGCGCCGTCATTTTGTCGCCTCGTAGTTTTACAATGTGCTATGGACCTCCACGGCACACCCACTATCATTTTTGGCCCCTAAACAGCTATTATGATCCGTCTTATGGACTCTTCCAGAGAAGGGAAAAACAGCTTTACATGAAATCGCTTAAGACCTTCTCATAATCCCTCATAAGACTTATTCACCAAAATCCTTTTGTCCGGGTTCATGTTTTTACCTTATGGGCACCCTGCTGGATTTTTGGGATTTTTTTTTAGCGGGAACCGGGGACCCAAAAAACAGTGAATAGTGGCCTTTTTTTCAGGCCTCCGGAGGGGGCTTCCCGAGCCCTATCACTTTTTCTCCCCATTTTTTTACCACGTGCTATGGACCTCCACGGCACCCCCACGATCGTTTTTGGTCCCTAAACACCTCCTTTGATCCCTCTTATTTCTTCTTCCAGACAAGGGAAAAATAGCCTTATATGCAATTGCTTAAGGCCTTGTTACAATCACTCATATGACCCCTTATGATTCCTCTACGCCCTCTTTTAGATAGGGGAAAAACAGCCTTATGATTCCTCTACGCCCTCTTTCATATTTTTACCTTACGGCAAACCTGGTCAATTTCTGAGATTTTTTTTTCCGGAACACCTGAATCCCAAAAAATAGTGAATAATAGCCTATGTTTTAGGCCCCTGGGGGGGCATCCCAGACGCAGTCATTTTTCGCCTTGTTTTTTTTACAACGTGCTAAGGACCTCCACGGCACCCCCCATGATTATTTTTGGCCCCTAAACACCTGTTATGATATCTGTTATGGACTCTTCTGGAGAAGGGAAAAATAGCCTTTCATGCAATCACTTAAGGCCTTCTTATAATCCCTCATAAGATTTTTTCACCCCGAATCCTTTGGTCTAGGTTCATGCTTTTACCTTACGGGCACCCCGCTCGATTTTTGGGATTTTTTGAGCGGGAACCGGGGACCCAAAAAACAGTGAATAGTGGCCTTTTTTTCAGGCCTCCGGAGGGGGCTTCCCGAGCCCTATCACTTTTTCGCCCCGTTTTTTTACCACGTGCTATGGACCACCACGGCACCCCCACGATCGTTTTCGGTCCCTAAACACCTCCTTTGATCCCTCTTATTCCTTCTTCCAGACAAGGGAAAAACAGCTATATATGCAATTGCTTAAGGCCTTGTTACAATCCCTCATATGACCCCTTATGATCCCTCTATGGCCTCTTCCAGAGAGGGGGAAAACAACCTTATATGCAATCGACTAAGGCCTTCTTATCATTCCTCATATGACCTTTTCACCCTAAATTCTTTGGTGTGGGTTCATATTTTTACCTTACAGCCAACCAGGTCAATTTTCGAGATTTTTTTTTTCCGGGACCCCTGAACCCCAAAATACAGTGAATAAAAGCCTCTAATTTTGGCCCCCTGGAGGGGCCATCCTGGACGCTGTCATTTTTTCTCCCTGTTTTTTTACAACGTGCTAAGGACCTCCATGGCACCCCCATTGATCATGTTTGTCCCCTAAACCCCTATTATGATTTCTCTTATGGACTCTTCTAGAGAAGGGAAAAACAACCTTACATGCAATAGCTTAAGGCCTTATTATAATCCCTCATAAGACTTTTTCACCCCGAATCCTTTGGTCCGGGATCATGTTTTTACCTTACGGGCACCCCGCTCGATTTATGGGATTTTTTTTAGCGGGAACCCGAAAAACCCAAAAAAATAGTGAATAGCGGCCTTTGTTTCTAGCATCCAGAGGGGGCTTCCCGAGCTCTGTCACTTTTCCGCACCGTTTGTTTACCACGTGCTATGGACCTCCACGGTAACCNNNNGGGTCAGGGCCCCCCCCGGTAACCCCCCCCCCCCCCCCCTCCACGATAATTTTTGGTCCCTAAACACCTCTTAAGATCCCTCTTATGGCCCCTTCACGGGAGGGGAAAAACAGCTAAATATGCAATCGCTTAAGGTCTTGTTATAATCCCTCATGATCTTTTCACCCCGAATCATTTGGTCTGGGTTCTTGTTTTTACATTACGGACACCCCCAGTCGATTTTCAGGATATTTTTTTCGGGACCCCAAAAACCTAAAAACAATGAGTAATAGCCTTTGTTTTAGGCATCCGAAAGGGCCGTCACGGGCCCCGTCACCTTTTCAACCCGTTTTTTTACCACGTGCTATGGACCTCCATGCACCCCCCAATATCGTTTTCGGTCCTTAAACACCTCTTATGACCCCTCTTCTGGCCTCTTCCAAAGAGGGAAAAAACAGCCTTATATACAATCGTCTAAGGCCTTCTTGACATCCCTCATATGGCCTTTTCACCCTGAATCCTTTGGTCTGGGGACATACTTTTACTGTACAGCCACCCCGGTCGATTTTCGGGATTTATTTTTCCAGGACCCTAGAACCTCAAAATACACTGAATAATAGCCTTTGTTTCAGGCCCCCAGGAGCGGCCGTCCAACGCTCCGTCACATTTTCGTCCCGTTTTTTTACCACGTTGTCACGTGCTTACTAATTCCCCTTAGTCTTTGCCACACTGCCCACTAACTTCCACCCCTGGATGCTAGTCAAGGCTAAACCCTTCCTTAGTATACAGCTAAGTAATGCAACGAAAGCTTGAATAAAAGAGTAAGAAAAGCACAAGTTTATGAGTATGAGTTTTATTTCCTTGAGAGAAACTGAATACAACAATATTACTCTCTCTATCTCTCTCTGTGGGTTGGCTCGTGCTGACTCCTTGACTCCTGCAAAGCTAGTCAACCCCGTGCGACACTTGCTCAACAGTCCGTCGTGAACAAGTTAGGCTTCCCCTTGACACGCTCCTCGTGCCTGTGTAGCTCACTCCTTGAGATGATTATCTCGCTTAGCAAGACACGTCCTATGTGTCAAGCTACCAAGTATTCGTCCCAGACGAATGTGTTAGTGCGTTGGACAGATCCCGTTAGCCCTTAGCACTCACCCCAAGTAGTGCACCCCTTGTGCCGAAATTATCCCCACACACTCACCCTCTCTAAGTTTATGTGGAAGATGGTTGTTGGAAGGAACACACAATAAAACACACAAGTGGTAGAGGGTATTAAACTCTATTAATGCTCTCTAATAAATGCTACACTTGTTTACAAAGGTGAATATTGTGCTCTCCAAGTTCCTCCCTTCTCTTGAATATACAATTGAATGACTGAGGTATTTATATACATCACCTGTCCTACTATAACTAGAATATTCTAACATTCCTACTACATTTAGAACATCCTACTTCCCTACTGTACTTAGGATATCCTACTTCCCTACTGTACTTAGGACGTCCTACTTTCCTACTGAATCTAGGACATCCAACATTCCTATTTTATCTAGGACATCCAACATTCCTAGTGTATCTAGGACATGTGAGAATTCCCCAGAATACCCTCCAATGTTCCGGACCCTTCCGGAATGTGCTGAACTACTCTAGACCTTTCAATGAGGTTCTAGAGCCTTCCATACTCTTCCAAATGTAGTAGACAACCTTTACACTAAGTATGAACCTCGTTACAGAAATATAGCACTGCCGTCCCAAAAGTACTGCTTATCTTCAGACCCAGTATTAAGGTACAACACTCTCATTTCCTGTAGACCGCCTACTATAAGGGTGAGGGTGCTGGTTGACAGCCCACGAGCAGCTCCCCCTGGGATCCTGGACTATGAGTGGGAAAAATAGTCGGTCCGTGACATTCTCCCCCACTCAAACCCTTGACGTCCTTGTCAAGGCCACATCTCCTTCCACGTGTTCCATGCCTTGACTTGGTTACTTGCTCCGATGTGCTGCATCTCTTGTCGCTCTTCCTATGGTGTGTGGGCTGTGTGCCCATGACTCTGACCCTTGTTGTGCCCCTTCTTTGGTCACCTCTTACACATGTGTTGGTCATCGATGCACACCTCGAACGCCCTTTGGCCACACCACTCCGGGCAAGTTCCTTATGTGGTCGGGCAACTTGTCCGTGCCACATGCCCTTGCGCAATCGTTCCCATTGAGCACGCACGTTTGTGCAAGCCCCTTGCTTACACACGAGTTTCTCTCCATGCTCTGTCCCTTGGACACGAGAAACTCCCTTGGTCCTCCCACGGTCCTTGTCATGGTGCTTCACCCTCGGCTTACCCATGACCTGCTCTCTGTGAGCACCCTGTTGACGCTGAGGCCTGAGCGCCCATGTAGCACGCATTGATGAAATCTTTGGGAAATCCTCCTTTGTCCTAGTGATCCTCAACACATGCTGAACCCCGTTGTGGGTGATAGTCAAAGTGCCATCACCAAACACCACTGGCCTCATCTTGTCTAGGAACTCCATTCCTAGCACGGTAGTCTCCGACTCCATGTCGACGACTAAGAAATCAACTTTGCCCGTCCACTTCCCCAAGCGGATCCGGACATCCCATACCCGACCGTACACCGGCGCAGACTTATTGTTGATGGCCTTCCACTCACCATCAACCTTGGTGAGTTTAAGGCCCAGATCCTTGGCTTCCCTTAATGCCAAGAAGTTGTGTGACGCTCCTGTGTCCACAAGCAACCTGGTCCCAACGCCATTCACCTCCCCATGGACAGCCATCAAGCCCCCTTGCATGATGCTTGTCCCTTGTTTTGTCGTGGCGGCCTCTTCAGTTGGCTCTCTATCCACGACACTAGAAACATTGAGGAGTCTCATGTTGGCTAGCGTGGCTTTCTCCTCCATGCGCATTGCCCCACACCTCATCTCCTCTTGAGGCGACTCCTCCTCCAATCTTGCAACTAGGGCACTCAACCTTTGCTTCGTTGGGCATTCCCTTGCCCAATGTGGCCCTCCACATATGAAGCATCCCCGTTGGTTGGTCTTTGAAGTTGATCTGAACTCCTCCTTTCCTTGGTTGTTCTTCTCAAACTTGCTGCCCCCATTGCCTCCCTTGGTTGGTTTGGTGGGCTCCTCTCCCCCACCATCCTCCTTGTTACCACCACTCCTGGCATCCTTCTTAGAACTCCTGAACTCCGTCAGGGACTCTGCAATAGCAATGGCATCAGCGAGGGTTTGAGGGTTCCTCCTCTTTACCTCCAACTGAGCCCAATGTTGCAATCCTCCAGTGAAGTAGATGAGTTGGGTCTTCTCTGTCATGTCTTCGACTTCAAGCAAGAGAGATGTGAATGTCTTGATATATTCTTTGATGTTGCTAGTGTGCTTCAACTCATGTAGCTTCGTCATCGACACCTCTTGAGCATTCTCTGGGTAGAATTGCTTCTTGAATTCTTTTTTAAACTCATGCCAAGTGTCGATGGAATAAGTTCCCTTCTTGATATCCAACTCACGCCTTCTCCACCATAGGATACCATCCTCCCCGAGGTACATAGTGCCGGTATTAATTTTGGAAGTTTCATCCTCCAAGTGCATGGCTTCAAAGTACCTCTCCAAGCTCCAAAGGAAATTGTCGATTTCTCGAGCATCCCTTTTCCCTAAGTACTTGGAAGGTTTGGGAATGTCTATCTTTGGCCCGGACTGGATAGTAACACCCCCATTCACTGCAGCCTTCTTGCACAATATCAGCTCGTCCTTGAGAAGTTAATTTTCTTTGGCTGAGAGCTCTTCCCAGACCTTAGCCATCTCGCTCTCCATCTTTTCTCTAACATGGCTCACGAGCGTGTTGGCTTCGGCGGAACGCTCAATAGCAATCTCTTCAACCCTTGTGTCAACAACTTCCATTTGCTCTTTGAGCACCCCAATGTCCATCTCGGCCTTTCTTAGACCATCGGATAGTTCAGCAGCTCCCCTCTCGACCCTTGTGGATCGCTCTTCTGCTTTGGTCGAGTTCTCCACCGCCTTGGCTACCCGTTTCTCTAGCTTCTCAAATGCCGCCTGAGTAACCTCTGGCGCATTGCCTTCAATTGCTTGTACTGAAGTGCTACTCTTGTCCTTGGCCATCGAACCTTAACTTAATTCAACTTCGTTCACTTGCTAACACACTTGGACAATACCCTAACGACCGTAGCCGCTCTGATACCACTTGTCACATGCTGACTAATTCCCCTTAGTCTTTGCCACGCTGCCCACTAACTTCCACCCCTGGATGCTAGTCAAAGCTAAACCCATACTTGCTGGACTTCGGAAAAGAATGTTTGAATTCTCCAGAACATGATAGCTAAGTAATGCAACGAAAGCTTGAATAAAAGAGTAAGAAAAGCACAAGTTTATGAGTATGAGTTTTATTTCCTTGAGAGAAACTGAATACAACAATATTACTCTCTCTATCTCTCTCTGTGGGTTGGCTCGTGCTGACTCCTTGACTCCTGCAAAGCTAGTCAACCCCGTGCGACACTTGCTCAACAGTCCGTCGTGAACAAGTTAGGCTTCCCCTTGACACGCTCCTCGTGCCTGTGTAGCTCACTCCTTGAGATGATTATCTCGCTTAGCAAGACACGTCCTATGTGTCAAGCTACCAAGTATTCGTCCCAGACGAATGTGTTAGTGCGTTGGACAGATCCCGTTAGCCCTTAGCACTCACACCAAGTAGTGCACCCCTTGTGCCGAAATTATCCCCACACACTCACCCTCTCTAAGTTTATGTGGATGATGGTTGTTGGAAGGAACACACAATAAAACACACAAGTGGTAGAGGGTATTAAACTCTATTAATGCTCTCTAATAAATGCTACACTTGTTTACAAAGGTGAATATTGTGCTCTCCAAGTTCCTCCCTTCTCTTGAATATACAATTGAATGACTGAGGTATTTATATACATCACCTGTCCTACTATAACTAGAATATTCTAACATTCCTACTACATTTAGAACATCCTACTTCCCTACTGTACTTAGGACATCCTACTTCCCTACTGTACTTAGGACGTCCTACTTTCCTACTGAATCTAGGACATCCAACATTCCTATTTAATCTAGGACATCCAACATTCCTAGTGTATCTAGGACATGTGAGAATTCCCCAGAATACCCTCCAATGTTCCGGACCCTTCCGGAATGTGCTGAACTACTCTAGACCTTTCAATGAGGTTCTAGAGCCTTCCATACTCTTCCAAATGTAGTAGACAACCTTTACACTAAGTATGAACCTCGTTACAGAAATATAGCACTGCCGTCCCAAAAGTACTGCTTATCTTCAGACCCAGTATTAAGGTACAGCACTCTCATTTCCTGTAGACTGCCTACTATAAGGGTGAGGGTGTTGCTTGACAGCCCACGAGCAGCTCCCCCTGGGGATCCTTATGCCTTTGCATAAGGACTATGAGTGGGATAAATAGTCGGTCCGTGACAACGTACTATGGACCTCCATGGAACCCCCACGATCGTTTTTGGCCCCTACACACCTCTTATGATTCCTCTTATGGCCTCTTCTAGAGAAGGAAAAAACAGCCTTATATGCAATCGCTTATGGCCTTGTTAGAATCCCTCATGTGATCTTTTCACCGCGAATCCTTTGGACTGAGTTATGTTTTTAAATTATGGCCACCCCGGTCGATTTTCGAGATTTTTTTTCCAAGTCCCCGGAAACCCAAAAGAAAGTAAATAATTATCCTTTGTTTTAGGCCTCCGGTGAGGCCGTCCCGGGCCCCGTCACTTTTTCACCCAGTTTTTTTACTACGTGCTATGGACCTCCACGCCACCCCCATGATCGTTTTCGTCTCCTAAAGACCTCGTATGATTCCTCTCATGGATAAACACCCTTATACACAATTACTTTAGGCCTTATTATAATACCTCATATGAACTTTTCACCATGAACCCTTTGGTCTGTGTTCATGTTTTTTCCTTACAGCCACCCCGCTCGTTTTTCGTTATTTTTTTTTTTTCGGGATCACGGAACCCCAAAAACCAATGAATAATACCTTTGTTTCAGGCCTCCGGAGGGGGCTTACCGGGCCACGTCACTCTTTTGCCCCATTTTTTTACATGGTGTTATGGACCTCCACGGCACCACCACAATTGTTTTCGGTTCCTAAAGACATCTTAAGTTCCCTCTTATGGCTTCTTCTAGAGAAGGGAAAAGCAGACTTATATGCAATCGCTTATGGCGTTGTTACAATCCCTCATATGACCTCGTATGATCCCTCTATGGCCTCTTCTAGCGAGGAGAAAAACAACCTTATATGCTATCGACTAAGGCCTTCTTACCATCCCTCATATTACCTTTTCACCCTGAATCCTTTAGTGTGGGTTCACATTTTTACCTTACGGCCAACCCGGTCAATTTCCGAGATTAGTTTTTTCTGGGACCCCAAAACCCAAAAATTAAGTGAATAATAGCTTATGTTTTAGGCCCCCGGAGGGACCTTCCAGGACGCTGTCACTTTTTCGCCCCGTTTTTTTATAAGGTGCTATGAACCTCCACGACACCCCCCTAAACACCTATTATGATCCCTCTTATGGCCTCTTCTAGTGAAGGGAAAAATAGCCTTACATGCAATTGCTAAAGTCCTTCTTACAATCCCTCATATGACCTTTCCACCCAGTATCCTTTGGTTTGGGTTCATATTTTTACCTTATGGCCACCCTTTGTCGTTTTTCGAGCTTTTTGTTTGGGACCCCGGAACTCCAAAAAAATGTGAATAATAGCCTTTGTTTAAGGCCTCTGGAGGGGATGTCCCGGGCCCCATCACTTTTTTGAACTATTTTTTACTACGTGCTATAGACCTCCACGCACCCCCCCACGATCGGTTTCGGCCCCTAAACAACTCTTATGATCCCTCTTATTGCCTCTTCCAGAGAGGGTAAAAACAGCCTTACATGCAATCGTCTAAGGCCTTCTTATCAACCCGTATATGACCTTTGCACTCCAAATCCTTTGGTCTGGGTTGATATTTTTACCTTACGGCCACCTCGGTCGACTTTCGGGTTTTTTTAGGACCCCGGAACCCAAAAAAAAAACAGTGAATAATAGCCTTTGTTTTAGGCCCCCGTCACTTTTTTGCCCCGTTTTTTTACCACGTGCTATGGAACTCCATAGAACCCCCCATGATCGTTTCAGGCCCCTAAACACCTTTGATGATCCCTCTTATGGCCTCTTTCAGAGAGGGGAAAAAAGCCTTATTTGCAATTGCTGAAGGCCTTTTTATAATCCCTCATATGACCTCGATAGATTTTCACGATTTTTTTCAGGACCCCGGAACCCCGAAGACAGTGAATAATGATAGCCTTTTTTTTAGACCTTCTGAGTCACCGTCCCTGGCCCTATTTTTTTACCACGTGCTATTGATCTCGACGGAACCCCTATGACCGTTTACGGCCCCTAAACACCTCTTATGAAACCTCTTATGGCCTTTTCCACATAGGGGAAAAACAGCCTTATATGCAATCATCTAAGGCCTTCTTATCATCACTCATATGACCTTTTCACCCTGAATCCTTTGGTCTTGCTTCATCTTTTTACCTTACGGCCACCTTAGTTGACTTCCGGTATTTTTTTTTGGGACCCCGTAACCCCAAAAACCAGTGAATAATAGCCTTTGTTTCAGGCCCCCGAAGGGGCCGTCCCGGGCCCTGTCACCTTTCTGCACCGCTTTTTTACGAGGTGCTACGGACCTCCACGGCACCGCCCACAATAAATTTCGGCACCTAAACACCTCATATGATCCCTCTTCTGGCTTCTTCTAGAGAAGGGAAAAACAACGTTATATGCAATCGCTGAAGGCCGTGTTATTATCACTCAGATGAACTTTTCACCCCGAATCCTATGGTTTGGATTCATGTTATTACCTTACGGATACCTCGGTCGATTTTCGGGTTTTTTTTCAGGACCCCGGAACCCCAAAAACCAGTGAATAATAGCCTTTGTTTTAGGCCTCCAGAGCGGTCGTCCCAGGCCCTGTCATTTTTTCACCCCATTTTTTTACCACGTGACCTCCACACCACTCCCCCACTATCGTTTTATTCCCCTAAACACCGCTTATGATCCCTCTTATGGCCACTTCCAGAGTGGGGAAAAACAACCTTATACGCAATTGCCTAAGACCTTTTTATCATTCGTCATATGAACTTTTCACCATGAATCCTTTCGTCTGGGTTCATAGTTTTACACTATTGGCACCCCGATTCATTTCAGGGATGTTTTTATCCGGGACCTCAAAACCCATAAATATAGTGAATAATAGCCTTTTTTCAGGCCCTGGAGGGGCTAACCCGGGGCCCATCACTTTTTCGCCCAGTTTTTTTTTTTTTTACCACGTGCAATGGAACTCCACAACAACCCCCACGATCGTTTTCGGCTCCTAAACAACTCTTTCAACGCTCTTATGGCCTCTTCCAGAGAGGGGGAAAACAACCTTATATGCAATCGTTGAAGGCCTTCTTATAATCCCTCATATGACTTTTCCCCCCTGAATCTTTTGGTTAATTTTCGGGCGTTCCTGAAGGCCTTTTTATAATCCCTCATATGGCCTCTTCTAGAGAGGGGGAAAACAGCCTTATATTCATACTCTTACCTTACGGCCACCCTAGTTAATTTTCGGGCGTTTTGTTTCAGGACCCAGGGCCCCCAAAAAACAGTGAATAATAGCTTTTGTTTCATGCCTCCAAAGGGGCCATCTCAGGGCCCGTCACTTTTTCGCCCCGTTTTTTTTACCACGTGCTACGGGCCTCCACGACACCCCCCACGATTGTTTTTGGCCCGTAAACACCTCTTATGATCGCTCTTATGGCCTCTTCTAGTGATGGGAAAAAGGCCTTATGTGCAATCCCTTAATGCCGTATTATAATACCTCATATGACCTTTTCACTCTGAATCCTTTGGTATGGATTCATATTTTTACCTTATGACCACCCCGATCGATTTTTGGGATTTTTTTTTTTTCCGAGACCCGGACCCCAAAAATCAATGAACAAAAGCCTTTGTTTACGGACTCCATAGGCGACTTCCTAGGCCCGTCACTTTTTCGCTCCGTTCTATTACCACGTGCTATGGACCTCCACGGCTCCCCCACTATCGTTTTCCACCCCTAAACTCCTCTTATTATCCCTCTTATGGCCTCTTCTTGACAAGGGAAAAACAGCGTTATTTGCAATTGCTTAAGGCATTGTTATAATCCCTCATAAGACCTTTTCTATTGGAATCCTTTAGTCTGGGTAAATGTTTTTACCTTACAGCCACCCCGCTCGATTTTCGGGATTTTTTTTTCCGAGATTTGGGAACCCAAAAAAAAGTGAAAAATATCCCTTGATGAAAAGTTGCTTTAGCCTTCTGAGAAATAGCACATTGAGAAATTACAGCTTCCACATCTCTAATCATCTTGTGCCAATAAAAATGTTCTTGCAGCATGCTCAGTGTTTTAGCAATTCCAAAATGCCCTGCAAGACCTCCTCTTTGCGCCTCTCTGACCAATAATTCCCTGATTGAACAATTAGGCACGTATAACTGATTCCCTTTAAATAGAAACCCATCATGTAAAACATAGGATCCCACTACTCTAGTTCCCAGTTACTGCATTATAGGACCCAATTCTACATCAGATTCATAATGTCTTGATATGTTCTAAACCCAACAGCTTGCAATTCAGGACACTGATCAACACATATCTTCTGGAAAGTGCATCTGCTACCACATTAGACTTGCCATCCATATATTTAGATGAAAAATTGAAAGATTGAAGGAACTCAACCCATTTGCCATGTCTAGGATTCAGTTTCTGCTAACCATTGCTATTTTTCATTGCTTCATGATGAGAATGCAGGATGAAATGGTTAGGTCTCAAATAATGACTCCAATGATCCAGAGCCCTAACAATTGCAGAAAATTCCTTATTATAAGTTGAATAATTCAACCTGGCTCCATTCAATTTTTCACTGAATAAGCAATTGGCCTTCTACCCTGCACCAAAACTGCTCCAATACCCACATTTCTTGCATCTGTTTCTACTTCGAAAGGTTTTGAGAAATCAGGCAATGCTAGAATATGTGTGTGGCATAACATATTCTTGATCTTTTCGAATGCAATCTGCGCCTCTTTTGTCCACTCAAATCTCTTATCCTTCTTAATGCATTCAGTCATAGGAGCAACAATGGATGAGAAATTTTTGACAAACCTTTTGTAGAAGGAAGCCAACCCATGGAAAGATCGTACTTTAGTTGTGTTTGTGGGTGTTGGCCATGACTTAATTGCGTCAACTTTGGATTGAACAATTGAAAATCCATCTTTTGACACCACATAACCCAAAAACGTCACACTCTGCACCATAAAATAACACTTCTCCAATTTTCCGTACAGTTTTTGTTGCCTCAAAGTCTCAAAAACTTGTCTCAGATGTTGCAGATGATCTAATTTATTTCTGCTATAAACCAATATATCATCTAAGTATATAACAACAAACTTACCCAGATATGGCTTCAAAACTTCGTTCATAAGTCTCATAAACGTGCTAGGGGCGTTGGTGAGTCCAAAGGGAATGACTAACCACTCATAGAGACCTAATTTAGTTTTGAAAGTTGTTTTTCACTCGTCCCCTTCTCTCATGCATATCTGATGATACCCACTTCTTAAATCAATTTGGAAAATACCTGTGAACCATATAACTCGTGCAGGAGATCGTCCAACCTAGGAATTGGGAACCTGTACTTGATAGTGATGTTGTTTACAGCTCTAAAATCTCTGCACATGCGCCAAGACCCGTCCTTTTTTGGAACAATCAGTGTTGGTACAGCACAAGGACTCATACTCTCCCTCACGTATTCCCTCTGCATCAATTCTTCAATCTGCCATTGTATTTCCTTAGTCTCCTCAGGATTGCATCTATATGCTGGTTTATTAGGGATCTGAGCACCTGAGATTAAGTCAAGCTGGTGTACAATGCCCCTATTGGGTGGTAAACCCGGTGGTAAGTCATCTGGAAATACATCTTCAAATTCCTTCAATGATGGTTGAAGAATTTTAGGGATTGTAGATGTTTCAACTCTCACATCTTTTGCCATCAACAAAAATACTTGCTAGCAATCAGTCAATTCCCTCTGCAATTCGTTAGGATTAGTCAAAAACACTCCCTTTTTATTCTCCACATTCAATTCCTTCTTGTTTTGCACCACTTTTGGAGGTTTCAAAGCAATTGGCTTGTCAGTTTCCTGTTTCCTGATGATGTAGACATTGGTTCTTCCATCATACTTCACAAATCGATCATATTGCCACGGTTTACCAAGCAATATATGACAAGCATCCATTGCACAGACATCACATATCACAAAATCCTCAAATTTACCAATCTTGAAAATTTATCAGGGCCTACTTAGTCACTTTGACATCACTAGTGTTTCTTAGCCAATGTAACTTGTAAGGTTGAGGATGATTGTATCTGGGGTGATTCAATTTCTGAATCAATAGGGTATACACCACATTAGTACAGCTGCCACTGTTAATTATCACATCACACAGCCTGCCCTGTACATTACACCTGGTCACGAAAATTTTGTCCCTCTGGTTCTCTTCAATTGGCGCAGGTTTAGACTGAAGAACCCTCCTGAGGACCAATGCTTGACCCTGTGTTGCTGCCTCTACTTCTTCCATAACATTGTTTCTTTGTTCTTCTTGGGAATCAATATCTTCGTCCTCCCCTTCTTCAAGAAGAACATCTAAGTAGGCAGCTTCAATTTCCTTGGCTTCCCTAGCAGTGATTACCCTGGAGTTTGGGCAATTTCTTTGTATGTGTCTTACTCCTTGACACTTAAACACTTCCTGTTGTGTTCAGCAATTGTAAGTGGTTTATTGGAGTGGCTGCCCTTTTATCATTGTCGAACTTAGGTTTAGCACTAGCTGGATGGGAATACACCACTTCCTTCCTGGACTCATAGGATTTAAAGAATGCTTTTGGCTTCTTTGAATTCCCATGTTTTTCTACCCTGAGTGCCACTTTACAGATCTCATCATAGGTCCAGTAGGGTTGTAATTCTACCTTTTCCCTAATGGATCCATCCAGCCCTGCCACAAACCGAGCAACTTTGTGATCTTCCTTTTCTTCTAGATCACACAATATCAGCAGTTTTTCGAAAGCATTGATGTACTCTTCAACACTTTTCTGTCCCTGTTTCAGGGTATGCATCTTTAGGAAATTATTCTGTTCATATTCATGTGGTACAATTTTTTTTCTCAATTCCCTTTTCAATATGCGCCAAGGGCAAATTTTTCGATCTTCCTTCCTTTTTGTGTTTTCTTTGTAATCCTTCAAACCACAGGCTAGCATAAGATGTTAGTTTTAATTCTGCCACTCTGAAGGCCTTATGATCATCATACTCCTTTTAAATATCCTTTTGGTTCTCCTCAGCCAATCAAGGAAAATTTCGGGATCTAAACTGCCGTTGAACACAGGAACGTCCAACTGTAAACTACGATCACCAACCCTCAGTTTGTCACGCCTTATTTGCCTGTTTCGGTCATCTTCTTCACTAGAACTGGTCTCATCTTCTTCACTAGAACTGGTGTCATACTCACGCCTAGGCTTGCGTGCACTCCTGCTGGTATTTTCATCACTTGAACTTGCGTCACTTTCATCAATTGCGTGACCCTTTTTCTTGTTTTTCGAACTGCTTGATACAATATTCATCACTTCTTCCAACGTGGTTCGCAGTTCTCTAATTTCATTGTCCCTTCGGATTTCTCTGGCTTGTTCTAAGGACAATCCTTTTCCAAAAGTTGCAGGAACTTCGTCACCACCACTTGCCACAGCAATGTTGCTTTAAGTGTTTTAATTAATTAATTGATGAGCACTTGAGTATAAAACACCTCTCAACGAGAGCACCAAATTTGATGTGAATTTTCGTGTGAAACAAAAACTCACAAGGGAATGCACTATAATTTCGAATCTATAAAGACCCAGTCACCATGATTTTTAATTTTAGGTTAATCAATTTGTCTTTGATTAAAGCCTAAGCACCCTCAAATCTTCTAATTAAATCACAAGAGTGTAAAGAATCTAATCACCAACTCTTAATTTTGGAATTTTGTTTTCAAGTAAACAAACAAACTGTTTTTTTTCAACTCCAACTTAATTAATTACATCCTAATGTTGAGACTATTTATAGGTATAATCAATAACAAAATCTAAATAAAAACATACTAAAAATCAAGCCTAAGACTAGGAAAATTCGTCCCATACAACACACACACACACACATAACAAGATAAAGATAAGCATGCCACCTCATCATGCAACTTGCACTTGATCTTATCTTGTCTAACAAACTCTAACTAACTACCAAATCAAGAAAATATCCTAACAACATACCTAAATAACTAATTAACAAGATAATCATCAGATTTTAAGCTAAAAATTACAAGAATACTTGTTGCCCAAGAAACAAGAAAAAAACGCAACAAACTCGCCATGCATGCTTCATCGGTTTCTGCGCATATTTCCAAGAATCTTTCAAGAACTTGAAGAAATACTTCAAGATCCAATCTTTTAATCAAGAAACCTTCAAAAATCTGTCTCCCATGTATTTTAGCATAATAATGATGACCAAGACTCACCAAGAAAAAAAGACTCAAAGCCTTAAATAAGAAAAACCCTGGCAAATGCAGTGGAAAAAAAACTCATAGGCAAAACCCATCTAGTTCCCCAAATCCACCATTATTGCCTTGATTTGCGTGACATGTGACCATGTACACGCAAATCCCTACCCTTGATGCACCCATGCAGCTTATATCACTGTATGCAATTATTTCACCTATGGTTGCATCCTTACCGTTGCCACTCTTGATATCACCATTGTTATTAGCACCTTTGAAGTTGTTATCAAATTTTCCATAACTTTTTTCATTATTATCACCACTATGACTGATACTTGGTTGTATGAAGACTACTTTTACTTCAAACTTTCTTATTGAAACACTGTGTTGTTGTAGCCTTTAGACACTTATTTGACAATTTTTTTGTTAGACAAACATAAAAATCTTTCTTAAAAGTCATAGAAACTCATAAAAACTTGCAAAATTGAGGGTAAAACGCCGTGAAAAACAGGTGATCACACATGAAACTGTGAGTGGCAACATGTCTAAAATAATTGCTCATAACTTCTTTTAATTACGTGAATAAAAATTCACAACTATCTTTCTTGTTGATTAAGTAAGTAACCAACCTAGAAATAACTTTCTTCCTTGATCAAAATATTATTGGCCAAAACAAACTGAACATAACATTCCAATGCAAGCTTATAAAATTGAACTTTCTAGTTAACATGGAGCGTCATCATACTTTAAAAAAAACAATGCAAGCCTCTACTACACTTGCCAAGCACATAAATTCATGATTCAAAACAAGCATACAAGATTTCATGTAATCAAGAATTGTTCAAGCATGCATTCTAACTCATGTATTTGTCTTTAGTACTTAGATACCTTGTAAAATAACTGTGCTCCGCCACAACTTCTAGAAGTGAAGTAGTTCAAAGTCTCCTACATAAGGAAAAACTAAAACTAAATTAAAACCTTGTTGACTAAATTCTTTAACAACTATAACTTAATTTTACTTGTTTTTGTTAAAATTTCAAATTTATTTATAAACTTTTAACGCATGAAAAAACTTACAAAAACATCATAAATTCATGCCAAAACACTTCTACAATCTACTAACATATTTCTGAAATCAATCTAGGCTTAGAACAATTTTTCATATGCCAAACCATGTTCATAACATTTATTCAACTAAAATCATGATTATAAAATTTGGACAGCATTATAAATTAAGTTTAAAACCCTTTAAAATCAATCTAAACTTAATAACATTATCATAAATTGACCCAACAATAATTATTTGATCATAATATCAAAGTTTAGAACATAAAAACTAATAAAATCGTAACTTCATAAAATTTTCAAACCCTAATCTATAATTTCATGAACAAAATTAATTCATGCCTTTAAACAATTCATACTTATACTAAAACATGTTTAAACTTATAGAAACATGATTAAACATAACTATGAACATGAATATGCAAGATTGAATCAAAAGAAAGAAGTAGAAATATATTTTTTTATATAAAGGTTCGAAAAATATCAAAACCGGGGAGAAGGTGCAGCGCGGTGGCCGGCTTGTCAGTGGTGCGGTGACGTGGTGGGGTCCGGTGACGGCACGAATCCCGAGGCAAACCCCAAAACCTTTTTTTTCCTGATTTTCCGATCAACAAGTTTTTTTTCCTGTTTTTTCGGAAATTGCAAACCCTTTTTTTCACTTCTCTCTAAATTTTTGAAATCCTAATGACTATTATGATCATGAAAATCTGAATTTTTGGGTTTTAAGGGGTATTTGTAAGCCTCAATTAGGATTTTAAAAGCCCATACTAATCCTAAAAAGTGGAAATTACCTTTAGGCCCTTGCCTCAATATAATTTAGGAAACCTTTGACAATTCTATTTTTAGAAGCTTTTTAAAATATTTTCAAACATAAAAATATTTTTTTAGAACACAAATAATTACTTCTAGCCAAAACTTCTTATTTATTTTATTTATTTTGTTATTATTAATTTCTTTTTATTTAATATGCCCATTGACATATTTATTTTTTTTCATTAGAAATATTAAAATTAAACGAATAAATTTCAATAAAAATATTAAAATTATCCGAATAAAATACAAAAATACTTTCTTAAAATATGTGAATATGTGGGCTATTACAATCTACCCCCCTTAAAAGAAGTTTTTTCCCGAAACATTGTGTAGGTTAGTGTATGGAATTTGAATAGAGACTACTTTTACTTCAAACTTTCTTATTGAAACACTGTGTAGTTGTAGACTTTAGACACTTACTTGACAATGTTTTTGTTAGACAAACATAAAACTCTTTCTTAAAAGTCATAGAAACTCATAAAACCTTGTAAAATTAAGCGTAAAACGCCGCGAAAAACAAGTCGCTTTCTACCTCGCTTAAGAATCGAGTTACGTCCCCATAACTGTACTACTATCCTGAAAGAGCTCTGGGTATTTTTCTCTCATCAAATCTTCAGCTTCCCAAGTAGGTTCTTTGGTTTCTTCGTTAGACAACAACACCTTCACTATTTTGACACTCTTTCTACGAGTATCTCTGACCTTACTGTCTAGGATATTAATTGGCCTCTCTTCATAGGTCAAACTTTTTTCTTACTCTATTGATTCAGGTTGTAACACGTGTGATTCGTCTGGCACATACTTCCTTAGTTGTGACACATGGAAAACATTGTGAACTTTGCTTAACTCCATTGGTAGTGCTAACTTATAAGCTACCTTTCCAACCCTTTGCAAGATCTCATAGGGTCCTATGTATTTTGGGCTCAACTTTACTTTCTTTCCAAATCTCATCACTCCTTTCATTGGTGATACCTTAAATAACACCGTGTCGCCAACTTCAAATGCAACTTCTTGGCGTTTTTGATCCGCATAGGACTTTTGTCTATCTTGTGCTGCTCGAATCTTTGCTTGTATTACTCTAATCTTCTCGGTGGTCTACTCTATTAATTGAGGTGATAGAATCACCGTCTCAGTTATGTCGTTCCAACACAAAGGGCTCCTACACTTCCTTCCATACAATGACTCAAATGGTGCCATGCCAATACTTCCATGGTAACTATTGTTGTATGAAAACTCAATGAGATCCAAGTGATTATCCCAATTCACTTGAAAGTCCACTACACAAGCCCTTAGCATGTCCTCTAAGGTTTGTACGGTTCTCTCCGTTTGTCCATCAGTTGTTAGATGGAAAGTTGTACTCATCTTCTTTCATGGGTATAAACACTGCTAATTTAGTAAGTCTATCCACCACTACCCATATGGTATCATTTTGATTCTTAGACTTTGGCAAGCAAGTCACAAAGTCCATCGAAACGCAATCCCATTTCCATCCTGGTATCTTAAGTGGTTGGACTTCTCCCTGTGGTCTTTTATGCTCAAATTTAACCTTTTAAGAAGTAAGACATTTACTCACAAATTCAGCAACTTCTCTCTTCATCCTAGGCAACCAATACATCTTCTTTAAATCCTTATACAATTTATCTCCTCCAGGATGCACTGAATACGGGGTATTATGACCCTCCTCCATGATTCTTCGCTTCAAATCCGTGCATTTTTGTGGTACACACCACCTTCACATATACCTTAAACTTCCATCCTCATGAATCTTAAAATCCATAGGCTTTCTAGATTTCACCTTTTCCTTGATTATGTCCAGTTTCACATATTCTTCGTGGTTCTTCTTAATTTCCTCAAGTATTATTGGTTGGATAATAAGATTACAAAGAATTCCTTCCAACTCTCCCTCCTTCACTATTTCCAAACTCAATCTCTCTATGTCCTTACATAGTTCATTAGCAACCACCAACGTGTTCATTAGCATCGGCCACCTATTGGGTTTCCCTTCATGGTATTGGATATCTAGGTCATAATCCTTGATCAACTCCAGCCATCTTCTTTGTCTCATATTTAAATCCTTTAGAGTGAAAAAGTACTTTAAACTCTTGTGGTCTGTGCATATCCTACATTTCACCCCATACAAAAAATATCTCCATATTTTCAAAGCAAACATTATTGCTGCTAACTCTAGATCATGAGTAAGGTAGTTAACCTCATATGGTTTCAATTGCCTTGAAGAATAAGCTATCACCTTCCTATTTTGCATTAATACACACCCCAAACCATTTTCAAAAGCATCACTATATACATCATAAGGGTCACTTCCATCTTGCAAGGTCAGCACTGTAGCTCTAGTCAAACGCTATTTCAAAATCTGAAATGCCACTTCGCACTTATTACTACACTCAAATTTACAGTCTTTCTTCATTAGCGAAGTCATGGGTTTAGCAATCCTCGAAAAGTCCTTCACAAACCTCCTATAATAACCTTTTAACCCTATGAAACTCCGTACATCCGTTACATTCTTCGGTGTAGGCCACTCCTTATCTATTTCAATTTTGGCTTGGTATACTTCAACTCCCTTTTTAGACACAATATGCCCCAAGAATGCTACTGTCTCTAACCAGAACTCACATTTTGAGAACTTAGCATATAGCTCATTTTCCCTAATGTCATCAACATTGTCCTCAAATGTTCCACATGTTCCTCCTTAATCTTAAAATACACCAAAATGTCATCAATAAAAACAACCACAAAGTTATCCCAAAATCGTTGGAAGATTCAATTCATTAGATCCATAAAAATTGCTTGCGCATTGGTTAACCCAAAAGGCATAACAGTGAACTCATAGTGTCCATACCTAGCGCAAAAACCAGCTTTCGGTATGTCCTCATTAGCATTCCTCAATTGATGGTATCCTGACCTCAAGTCAATTTTCAAAAACATAGTAGCTCCTTTCAATTGATGAAACAAGTCATTAATTCTCGGTAATGAATACTTATTCTTCATTGTCACCTTATTCAGCTCCCTATAGTCAATACATAACCTTAAACTCCCATCTGTCTTTTTCACAAATAATACTAGTGCTCCCCAAGGTGAAGCACTAGGCCTAATGTAATCCTTCTCAAACAAATCCTGTAACTGTTCCATCAACTCACCCATTTTTGCAGGTTCCATCCTATAGGGTGCTTTGGAAATAGGTGATGTTCCTGGGACTAAGTCTATGGTAAATTCAATTTCTCGCTTAGGTGGCATTCCCTGAATCTCCTCCGGAAACATATCAAGAAAGTCCCTCACTACTTCAATATCCAGGTTTAGCAGTCTCAACATGATCCACATTTCTCACACTAGAAAGGTAGAATGGAAAACCTTTCTTCACAAACCTACAAAACCTCATTACTGACACTATTTTGTTGTGTTTTGGTCTTCCTGCCCTCGAATAGCTCACCTTCTTACCCTTATTCATCAACGAGATCTTCTGTGGTTCACATAGAATCTGAGCCTTATGTTTACTCAACCAATCCATCCCTAGGATCACTTCTAAGTCACCTAAATCAAACTCCATTAAGTTAGCCTTAAACTCCACTCCCTCAATTTCAATAGGAACACCTTCAAATCTCCTTGAACATTGTACTTCTTGTCCTGAAGGTAACACTATTGACATATCTACTGCATCTACTTTTCCCAACACAGGTGTTAACATTTGTAGGAGTTTAGTGGAAACAAAAGACTACGTTGCACCAGCATCAAAAAAATAATTTAACAGAAAGATAGCGAATAGAAAAAGTACTAGTGATCACATCTTTATTAGCATCTGCTTCAATTTGAGCCATCACATACAGCTTTCTAGTGTTTGAGGTCTTAGTCTTTCCTCCTCCATTCCCACTCCCATTCCTACTTCCGGCTTGAGATGTCACCTTTCCTCCTATATTTCCTTGGAAACCCTTTTGTTGTCCCCCAGTTTAATTTCCCCTAGCTTGAAAATTTCGTCCCCCCTTTCCTTTGTTCCTAGAGAAGCACTTATACTCACGGTGTCCCAGTTTGTTACACAACCGACAAGTCACTGGGTTCCCTGCACAGTCATTCCCTGGGTGATTATTGGGACACATCTTGTAAAAGTACACAAGCCCTCCTTGACTAGCCACTTGAGTGCTATTCCCATTTCTAGAATTAGGCTTCTCAAAGTTTCCCCTACTACCCTGGAAGTTGTTGTTGAAACGAGGTCTCTTGTACCCACCATGATTTCCTTGTTGGTTGCAGTTTCCTCCACGATCCTTCCTTTTCTCCCTCATCTCACTTTCCTTCTGTACCTTCTTCTTCTTTTTGTCTATGGCATACAAGTGTGTAGCTCTACCATATAAATCATCCAAAGATTCAAAGATCTATCCACCTAGTTGCGACTGTATATCTAAGGGTAATCCTCTCTCAAAAGGACTAGCCTTCAACCTCTAAGTTGGTACAGCCTCAGGAGCAAACATAAACAACTCTATAAACTTAGAGTAGTACTCAATAACAGACATACTCCCCATGTTAAGTTCTAGAAACTCCTCAACCTTCTGTTTTTGAAGAAACACATGGTAGAACTTATTACGAATTTGCTCCTAAAACATTTCCTAATTAAACCCTGGTAAAGCCCTTATTACAGCCTCATTCTATGACCACCATAAATCAGCTTCTCCCCTAAGATAGTACACAACAATATTCACTTTAAGTCCCTCTGGACACTCAAGTGCCCCACACAACTTATTATACTCTATTACCCATCCTTCTAGAATAGTTGGATTGTGCTCTCCTTGGTAAGTGGGTGGCTTGCTTTAGAAATATTATTGAAGAGTTACCTAGCAGGGTCGCTACCATTTCTATTTCCTTTGGAAGCTAACTGTTCAGCTACAGTAGCTAATTGCCTCACTACTTCATTCAACTGATTGTTGTTACGTTCAGCCATTCTATTTCTCCTGTAGAGGAAAAGACCTTTGTATTAAATTAAGTCTAACTGTAAGTTAGGACAACATAGACTTAAATCATAAAACACTTCCTCATTCATCTCATAAAAGAAATTTCATTCTTTTAGAGTGAATGATTCACTTTGTCTTGATTGTTTAAACAACCATTAAAATAAGAATAAAGCACATAAGAAATAAAAATAATTCCCTTGGTTCTATTCTACTTGAGGCTTTAATCCATAAAATAATTTTATTACTCAACTTTTCTCATTACTTCTTATGGCTCACTGCCACATATTCAAACTAAGGTAAACATTAACTTAAACTGTTCAACTAAACATTAAAAACATTAGACATCAATATTTAACTATATCTAAACAAAGTCTCTACACATTAACATTATCCTTCTTGTCTCTTGACATGACATATTTCCTTGGTATGAACTCTGGGTCATTCTTAGTGTCATCCTCCATTTCTTCATCTGTTTCTTCTTCTTCTCCTTCCATGTCCTCCTCAAGATCATATTTTTCTTTCTCTTCTTCAAATTAAGTTACCAAGTCAGCATATACCGAGATTACTGGGTCTGGGTTCTCAACTTCATAACACGAACTATCCTTTGACTCATCAGTCTTCGAACCCGTAGGAGTCTCCTCTACCATTTGGTCTTCACTTCCTTGGCTACCCTTTGGGATTGGTGCAGGCGTGGTCTACTCAATTGCATTCATTTGTTGGTACTCCTATTCCTTCTTAGCAATATACCACTCCAAGAACATCAAATCACAACCCCACTGACCAACAACATCCTTATACTTAGGATAGTTTGGAAGGCCTCCAAGAAATTGGAAATCAATAAACATCGCCTTAATTTCTAAGTAGGGTGAACGTCGGGCAAACACCTAACAATCAAGGCTGCTACATGGTCAGGCTAATCCTATTGTGGTAACTTCAACACAGTACTCATGTACCAACAGTAGAAGTGTATCTTCCAGACATATTGAGGCGGACATTCATAGTCTTTCTTCTCCAATGTTCCGATTTGAGTATATTTACTAGGCATACTATGGTCATGCACAAAACCTATAACTAATGGTCCTTACTTCCCAAACCAAAACAACAAAAACTAACAGTTCTACAAAAAGAGGTCTTGCGCCTAACATACAATTTTATTTACACCAAACTATTCACATAAGTATCACCTTAAGCATGAACTTTAATACATGAAAGAACATAAACAAAGTCTATCCTACATGCCCAAACTTCCTACCCAAGCTCACCAAATGGTATTAAAGGAATAACACATAATACATAACTGAATTCTTTGCATACCTGCACACATAATTTATTTTTCAAAACTTTCCATTTTCGGAAATTACTATTTTTAGAAAAATTCCATTTTCAAAGAGTTTCCAATTTAACAAATTCCTCTTTCCAAAAATAAAACATAGGGTACCCTAAAATAAAATTCATTTTATTTCAAAATCTAAACTCTGGTAACCACTTTAAAACACCCTGGAATTTCCTAACTTTTCACTTCTTATTTTTCCGGAAAACATATTAAATTAATAGGATTATATTTATTAAAACTACTAAATATGGAAAGACAAAAGTATTACCGCCACCGTGATAACGGCTAAGGAATTTATCAAACTACTATAGCGGAAGTCTTAAAACCAAATCAACTAAAAACTAACTTTAAAACAATTGGAAACTAAAAATTAAGTTTAAACTTATTACACTTCGGAACCATATTAATGGCCCTTAACAAAAACAAACCAAAACTGATATTAAAAGTCTTTAGAAATCCATACATCCAAAATAAATGTTAGCCTTCATTAATGACAGTTGTTAGACCTCTGAACTGAAGCTGTTTTTAACTACAATCGTGTAAGGCCTTCTTATCATCCCTCATAAGACCTCTTCACCCTCAATCCTTTGGTATGTGTTCATATTTTTACCTTACAACCACCCCAGTCGATTTCCAAGATTTTTTTTCCGGGTCCTTGGAAAATAAAAAAACATTGAATAATAGCCTTTGTTACAGGCCCCCGAAGGTGCCGTCCCGCGCCCCGTCACTTTTTCGCCACGTTTTTTTACCACGTGCTATGGACCTCCAAAGCACCCCCTCTACAATCATTTTCCGACCATAAACACCTCTTATGATCGCTTTTATGGCCTCTTCCAAAGAGGGGAAAAACAGCCTTATATGCAATCTCTTAAGGACTTGTTATAATCCCTCATATGACCTTTTCACCCCGAATCCTTTGTTCTGGGTTCATCTTTTTACCTTACGGCCACCTGGGTCGATTTTTGGGATATTTATTCCGCCACCTCGGAATACCAAAAAACAGTGAATAATAGGATTTGTTTCAGGCCCCCGCAGGGGCCGTCCCGCGCCTCATAACTTTTTCGCCCCATTTTTTTACCACCTGCTACGGCCCTCCACGGCACCCCCCACGAATGTTTTTCGCCCTTAAACACCTCTCATGATCCCTCAGATGGCCTCTTCCAAAGAGGGGAAAAACAACCTTATATGGAATTGTCTAAGGCCTTCTTATCATCCCACATATGACCTTTTCACCCTGAATCCTGTGGTCTGGGTTTAACTTTTTACATTATGGCCACCCTGGTCGATGTCCGGGATTTTTTTCCCGAAACCCCAGAACCCTAAAATACTGCAAATAATAGCCTTTGTTTCAAACCACCGGAGGGGTTGTCTCGGGCCCCTTCACTTTTTCGCCCCGTTTTTTTACCACGTGCTATGGACCTCCACGACACCACCCACGATCGTTTTCGGCCCCTAAACACCTCTTATGATCCCTCATCTGCTTATTCTAGAGAGGGGAAAAAAAGCCTTATCTGAAATCGCTTAAGGGCTTGTTATAATCCCTCATATGACCTTTTAACCCCGAATCCTTTGGTCTAGTTAAATGTTTTTACCTTTCGGCCACCCGGTCGATTTTTAGTATTTTTTTTTCCGGAACTCTGGAACTCCAAAAACTAGTGAATAGCCTTTTTTTCAGGCCCCCGGAGCGGCCATCCTGTGCCCCGACACTTTTTCGCCCTGTTATTTTACCACGTGCTATAGACCTCCATGACACCCCCCACGATCATTTTCGGCCCCTAAACACCTCATATGATCCCTCTTATGACCTCTTCTAGAGAGGGGCAAAACAACCTTATATGCAATCGCTTAAGGCCTTGTTATTATCCCTCATATGACCTTATCACCTCGAATCCTTTGGTCTGGGTTCACATTTTTCTTTACTACCTCCTCGGTCGATTTTCGAGATTTTTTTTTTTCGGGACCTCAGAACCGCAAAAAACAGTGAATAATGGCCTTTGTTTCAGGCCTCCGCAACGACGTCCTAGGCCCCGTCACTTTTTTGCCCCATTTTCTTACCACGTGCTATGGACCTCCACGGCACCCCCCACAGTCGGTTTTAGCCTTAAACACCTGTTATGATCCCTCTTATATCCTCTTCCAAAGAGGGGAAACACAGCCTTATATGCAATCGTCTAAGGCCTTCTTATCATCCCTCATATGACCTTTTCACCCTGAATCATTTGGTCTTGGATCATATTTTTACCTTACGGCCACCGCGGTTGATTTCCGGAATTTGTTTTTCGACATCCTGGAACCCCAAAATACAGTGAATGGTTTATATCCTAGGCTCAAACTAAGTGCTTACACTTATTATAGATTGTTTTTACTGTAAATAATGCAAATTGGAACACTCACAACTCATACAATTCACGATAACTTAGTTCTAGGTTGGAAAACTCAACAATCTATTGTTAAGGTTGTTTTATTCATTGTAAGGACACTCAATCCCAAATCCTAAAACTAGAAGTGAATATTTTGTTTGCAGCTTTTTACTCACAAAACTCTAGAAAACCCCTGGGAATTTCGTATGAAACCTCACAGAAAATGTTAACTCAACAATGTGTATTTTATTAAACTTGAAATCTGAATATAATTTGTTACAATGGTAATTGCGGCTATTTATAATACAACCAACAACTAAATCCTAACAAACCTGTAAACTCTAATTAAACTAGGAATTATCCAATAATCACATGGCAATTTCTCCACTTGACCCTCGGAAAATCGTCCACCATCCCACATGCACAAGTTGTATGATCAACTAGCCAACTAGACTCTTATCTACTTGCAACTTGCATAAAATTCTAACTAACTTAGATATTATCCTAAGATGAGAAAAACCCTAGAAACTGCAGTGGGAAAAAACTAATATGCAAAAACCAAATTATTCCCTTAATCCACCATCCATCTAGTAAAGTCATAATTCAATGGCACACCATTAATTGAATACACCATGATCAATTAACACCCTACTCTACCAAAAGAATGTACTAGTGACTAATGGTGATTGTTGTGATAACCATCTATATAGCCACCACTATCATCCATAGCATCATTAATCTTTACCATTGTCACCCACACCTATATGTTCTCATCAGTGAATAAAAGCCTTTGTTTCAAGCCCCCGGAGAAGGGAAAAAAAACCTTATATGCAATCGCTTAAGGCCTTGTTATAAACCCTCATATGACCTTTTCAGCCCGAATCCTTTGGTCTGGGTTAATGTTTTTACATTACGGCTAACCAGGTCGATTTTTGAGAAATTTTTTTCTGGGAACCGGTTCCCCAAAAAACAGTGAATAATAACATTTGTATTAGGCCTCCGTAGGAGCCATCCGAGACCCCGTCATTTTTTCGCCCTGTTTTTTTAAGACGTGGTATGGACCTCCACGACACCACCCACGATCGTTTTTGGCCCCTAAACACCTCTAATGATCCCTCATATGCCCTCTTCGAGAGATGGGAAAAACAACCTAATTTGCAATCGTCTAAGGCCTTCCTATCATCTCTCATTTGACCTTTTCACCCTGAATCATTGGTATGTGTTCATATTTTTAAATTACGGCAACCGTTAATTGCTGGAGTTTTTTTCTAACACCCCGAAAACCCAAAAAACAGTGAATAATATACTTTGTGTCAGACCACTTTTTAACCAGGTTTTTTACCACATTCTATGGACCTCCACGGCACACCCCACGATCGTTTTCAGCCCCTAAACACCTCTTATGATCCTTCTTATGTCCTCTTCTACAGAGGGGAAAAACAACCTTATATGCAATCGCTTAAGGCCTTCTTATAATACCTCATATGACCTTTTCACCGCGAATGCTTGGGTCAGGGTTCATGTTTTTACCTTACGTCCACCCCAGTCAATTTTTTATTATTTTTTATTCCAGGACTCCGGAACCCTTAAAAAAGTGAATAAAAGGCCATCAATTTGGTTCCAAAGTTTAATTAAGTTTTATGTTTGTTTTCGTTTGAATTTAATTTTGGGTTTTCTTGAGTTTATTTTAAAGATTTGTTTTGTGTTCTAAATTGGTTTTGGTTTTTAAAGACTTCCTCTGTAATCTAAAAGCCTTAGCCGTTATCACAGTGGCTGCAACACTTTGGTTTTTCATAATTAATTAGGAGTCTTAATTATTACTCTTTATTTATATTTAATGTTTTTCGGAAAACAAGAGAAGGAAGTTAGGAAATTCCAGGGTGTTACAAAGTGGTTATCAGAGCTTAGTTTTCGAAACAAAATAAAATGTTTATTTTTGGGGTTACCCCAAGGTTTACTTTGGAAAGAGGAATCCCTTATTTTCGAAATTTATTGGAAATTGATTTTTTTCTAAAAATAGTAATTATCGAAAATAAAAAGTTTTGAAAAATAATTGTTTATAATATCATTTACATGACCAGGTATGTAAGGAATTCAGGTATGTACTACGTGTTATTTTTTTCATATCATGTGGTGAGATTGGGTAGGATGTTTGGGCATGTAGGATAGACTTTATTTCTTTTCCTGCATGCATTCAATTATATGTTTAGAAGTGTTGGTTATGTGGATAGTTATGTGTAGAAGAAATTGTATGTTAGCCACCAAACCTTTTTGTTGTAGAACTGTTAGGTTGGTTTTGTTGTCGGAAGGATGGCCCATTAGTAATAAGTGCGTTGAAGGATGGTAGTTAATATGCCTAATAAGGAAACTCATTTTCGGAACCTTGAAGGAGAAGGACTATGACAGTCCACCTCAATATTTATGGAAGATTCGGTTCTAATGTTCATATTTGAGTTCAGTATCTGCTTTAATTGTTAATTGCTTGCCAAACCGTCCAAACTAATTATACGAATCAAAAAGGTCAATGAGGTTGTGATTGGAGGTATTTGGAAGATTACACAGCAAAGAAGGAGCAAGGATTCCTGGAATCAAATGCAGGTGATGAGACACCAGCTGCACCAGTCCCAAGTGGTCAAGAAAATGATGCAATGAGTGAAAATGAAGCTACCTCTGGTTCTCAAGGCTATGAGTCGAAGGATAGTTCGTGTTATAAGATTGGTTACCCAAACCCGGTGATTCTAGTGTATGTGGACTTCGTGACTGATTCTGAAGAAGAAGAGGAGCTTGACCCTGAAGAAGACATGGATGAATATATTGAGGAGGATATGGAAGATAATGTTAAAGATGATCTTGAGTTCATACCCAAGAAATATGTTGTATCTAAGGATAAGTAGGATAATGTTAATGTTTAGAAGTTTTGTTATATATATGAGTTAGTTAATGTTGTTTAGTATTGTTTGGAATGTTGGACATTTTAGATTGTTACTTACCTAGTGAATAAGTGGTAGTGAGCCATAAGAAACTTTAGGAAATTAAGCATTTAAGAACCCTCATGGGAATCAAATAATAAATGAGTCAAATCTTTTTGAAATGATGCCTAAGTACAAAAAATGCATTTATTATGTGCTTTATTTTATTTGAATGGTTGTGTAAACAATAAAAATTAAGTGAATCATTCACTCTAAAAGAATGGGAATTTCTTTTATGAGACGAATTGAGGAAATGCTTTTATGTTACGTTATAAGCTTCTGATGTTCTAACTTAGTGTTAAACAGAGTTTAATATAAAGGTCTTTTCGTAGGAGAAATAGGATGGCTGAACATAACAACAATCAGCTGAATCATTTACTGAGGCAATTACATATTGTAGCTGAACAGTTAGGTGCTAGAGGAAATGGTAATGGTAGTGACCTTGTTGGGGAACTTTTCACGAAAATTGGTCAAAGTAAGCCGCCTACTTACCAAGGACAAGCCAATCCAACTATTTTAGAGGGATGGCTGAGAGAGTTTAACAAGTTGTTTGAGACAGTAGAGTGTCCAAAGGAGTTTAAGGTCAACCATGCAGTTTACTGTCTAAGAGGAGAAGCTGATCTTTGGTGGTCATGAAATGGAGCTGTGATAAGGGCTTTGCCAGGGTTCAATTGGGCTTCTTTTAGGAACATATCCGCAATAAGTTTTATTCTGTGTTCCTTCAAAAACTAAAAGCTGATTAGTTTCTGGAGCTTAAGATGGGGAGTATGTCAGTTACTAAGTATTACTCTAAGCTCATAGAGTTCTCTAGGTTGGCTAAGTAGGTTGTGGCAACCGAAAATTTGAAGGCTAGTCGTTTTGAGAGAGGGTTACCCATAGACATCCAGTTGCAATTAGTTGGGCAAGTCTTTGAGTATTTGGATGAGCTGTATGGTAGGGTTGCACATCTGTATACCTTAGACCAGACAAAGAAGGAGATGCTGAAAGAAGGTGAGACGAGGGAGAAAAGAAAGAATGGTGGAGGTAACTTCAACTAGCAAGCGAGTCATGGTGAATTGAAGAAGCCTGCTAATGGAAATGGGAATAGGGCTCTGATAGCTAATCAAGGAGGTTATGTGTATTTCTGCAAGAAATGTCCTAACAATCACCCAGACCAGGAATGTGCTGGGAACCAAGTGACTTGTCATTTGTGAAATAAGCTTGGACACCATGAGTATGAGTGCTTCTCTAAGAACAAGGAAAAGGAAGGACAAGGGTCTCAATTCAATGGGAATTCAACTAGAGGTCAGCAGAAGGGTTTCCAAGGAAATATGGGAGGAAAAGCAATGCAACAAGCTGGGAATAGGAATGGAAGTGAAAATGGAGGAGGTCAGATTAAGGCCTCGAATATTGGAAAGCTGAATATGATGGCTCGAAGTGAAGTTGATTCTCGTAAGGATGTGATTACTGGTTTGTTCTCTATACACTCTCTTCCTGTTAAAGTTTTGTTTGATTCTGGTACAGTATTCTTTTCTATCCACTAAGATTTTGTGCAAAAGTTAGTGCCTATTTTGGTAAAAGTAGATACAATAAATATGTCAATAATGTTACCATCAAGGCAGGAGGTATAATGTTCAAGGAGATTTTGGATGTTCCCATTTAAATTGAGGGAGTGGAGTTTAATTTAAGGCTAACATAATTGAGTTTGATTTGGGTGACTTGGAGGTGTTTCTGGAAATGGTTTGGTTGAGTATGCATAAGGATGAGATTTTGTGTGAGCCGAAAAAGATTTCGTTAGTTAATAAGGGTCAGAAAGTGAGATATTGGAGGGCAGGAAGGCCAAAACACAACAATATAGTGTCAGTGATGAGGATTGCTAGGTTTGTGATAAGAGGTTTTCCAATTTACCATTGTAGAGTGAGGGATGTAGATCATGTTGAGTCTTGTAAACCTTAAGAAATTGAGGTAGGGAGAAATTTCGTAGAGGTGTTTCCGGAGGAGATTCCGTGGAAACCTCCGAACTGAGAAATCGCCTTTACCATAGACTTAATTTTAGGGAAAACACCTATTTCCAAAGCACGATATAGGATGGCACCAGCAGAAATGAGTAAGTTGAAAGAGCAATTACAGGAGCTATTGGAGAAAGGCTTCACTAAGCCTAGAGCTTCGCTTTGGGGAGCACCAATGCTGTTTGTGAAGAAGAATGACGGAAGTTTGAGGTTTTTATTAATTATAGGGAGTTGAATAAGGTGACGATCAAGAACAAGTATCCGTAACCGGGGATTGATGATTTATTTGATCAGTTGAAAGGAGCTACTGTATTTTCAAAGATTGAGTTGAGGTCAGTATACAATGAATTGAGAATTGCTAATGAGGACATACCAAAAACGACTTTTTGTACGAGGTATGGGCATTATAAATTCATTGTTATGCCTTTGGGGTTAACAAATGCACCAGCAATTTTCATGGACTTAATAAATAGGTTCTTTCAACGGTTCTTGGATAAGTTTGTGGTAGTTTTTATTAATGACATTTTCGTGTACTCCAAGAGTAAGGGAGAATAAGTTCTTGGAGCATGTGGAACACTTGAGGACAATTTTGATGACACTAAGGGAGAATAAGTTTTATGCTAAGTTCTCAAAATGTGAATGTTGATTGGAGAAAATTGCATTTTGGGGGTATTTTGTGTCAAAGGAGGGAGTTGAAGTAGATCCTGCAAAGATTGAAGCAGCAAAAGAGTGCCCTACACCTAAGAATGTGACAGATGTACGAAGTTTCTTGGGTTTATCAGGGTATTATAGGAGGTTTGTGAAGGACTTTTCAAGAATCGCTAAGCCAATGACGGCGTTAATAAAGAAAGACTGTAAGTTCGTTTGGAGTAATAAGTTTGAAGAGGCATTTCAGGCCTTAAAGGAGCGTTTGACTATGGAACCTGTGCTGATTTTTCCTTATGGGAGTGATTCTTATGATGTGTATAGTGATGCTTCTAAAAATGGCTTGAGATGTGTTTTAATGCAAAATAGAAAGGTAATTGCGTATGCTTTGAGACAATTAAGGGCATACGAAGTAAACTATCCTACTCACGATCTCGAGCTAGTGGCGATCGTGTTTACTTTAAAGATATGGAGGTATTACTTGTATGGAGTGAAGTGTAGAATCTACACAGACCATGAAAGTTTAAAGAATTTTTTCACCCTAAAGTATTTGAATATGTGGGAAAGGAGATGGCTTGAGTTGATAAAGGATTACGATTTAGATATCAAATACTAAGAAGGAAAGGCTAATGTGGTAGCAAATGCTCTAAGTCGTGAAACTAGACATGGAGTGAATTCTCTAGTGGTCGCTAACGAGCTGTGTAGATAATTGGAGAGAGTGAAGGAGGGAGAGTTGGAAGGAATAATTTGTAATCTTAGTATCCAACCAACAATGTTTGAGGAGATTAAGGAGAACAAGGATGGAGATGTGAAATTGGATAGAATAAAGGAGAAATTGAAAGTAGTAAAGGCTATGGACTTTAAAATACATGAAGATGGAAGCTTGAGGAATATAGGAAAGTGGTGTGTACCATAGAAATGTGAGGATTTAAAACGGAGAATGATGGAGGAAGGTCATAATACACCGTATTAAGTTCATCCTTGAGGTGATAAGCTATATAAGGATTTGAAAAAGGTGTATTGATGGCCTACAATGAAAAGAGATGTAGCTGAATTCGTGAGCAAATGCCTTAGTTGTCAAAAGGTGAAATGTGAGCATAAAAGACCACAACGAGAAGTCCAACCACTTGAAATGCCAGGATGGAAGTGGGATTGCGTATCAATGGATTTTGTAACTTTCTTGCCAAAGTCGAGAAATCAAAATCATACCATATGAGCTGTGGTTGATAGGCTTACTAAATCAGCGTTCTTTATACCGATGAAGGAGACTTGGAGGATGAAACAATTTGCAAAGGCTTACATAATGCATGTTGTGAGACTACATGGAGTTCCAAACGATATCGTGTCAGATAGGGATTCTAGTTTTATTGCTTTTAATGATCTAAAATTTTATATGATGGTCATAAATTGTTATAGTATGATTTGTGATTATTTTTTGAAGCTTAGATTTATTTTTAAGGGTTTTAAAGTTGTTTAATATTGCTGTCAAAGTTTTAAAGTCATGAAAACTAAGAGTAAAAATATTTTGAACATGTTTTACATCATGAAAAATTATTTTAAAGCATAAATTAGATGTATTATGATGGTATTAGATTGTAAAAGAGTTTTATGCTTTATTTATGATATTTTGATGAGTTTTTAAGGAGCTTTGAATAAATGAAAAAGCTGTAAATTTTTATTAACACGTGTTTATGACAAATAAAAACTAACATGTGAAATAATTAGTTATTAGTATTTCTAATGCATCAAAATATTGTATAATGATATTTGGACATGACTATAATGTTTTACAATAAAAATATGATATTTTGAAGGGTTTTAAAATGTTTTAAGTCATTTTATGAAGCTGCCATTCTTTGAAAATTACCGAAAACCAAGTGTTATGCAAAAGAAAAATTAAAATAAAGTATGGAATGGAATGGAGACCATATAAAGAACGTTTTGAGCAAGTATCCAACATAAAAAGTTAGTTTAGAGTTGTTGTAGAAGTTAGTCAACAAGGTTTTAATTTCGTTTCAGTTTTCTCTGTGTAGGAGAATTTGAGTTAGTTGACTTTTAGGAGTTGTGGCGGATCACCACTACAATACAAGGTATGTAAGTACAAAAAGGTGAAAGTAATAGTGGAATTCATGCTTGGTTGTTGATCTTACATGTTATGTGTGTAAATATGAATTGTTGTTTTGTTGACTTGCATGAGAAATATGATAGTATGAAAGTATGATTATTATATTTAGTTCACATTTGAATTCTATAGCATTATTAGTTTATCATAAGTAATTGGAATGTTAAAGTTATAAAGATGGTCAATAGTTAATAAAGAAGAAAAGGAAGCTAGTTGAGTTGATTAGTTAGTTAATCACGAAGAAAGGTCGTTTGTGAATTTTTATTCACATGTTTAATAAATGTTTAATGAGCTAATATTTACATAGCCACTTACAGTTTAATGTGTGGTGATGAAAGATAAATAGATCGGCACTTACAGTTAATATGTAGTAAAGCAACTGTAGTTTAATTAAAGCATACACAAAATTTGTTTCTTTAGAATCACTATAAATCCAAGATAATTAATATGGTTTGTTTGGTTCTATACATGCTTCGATGTGATGTTATGTGTGAGTCATATTATTGTTAAACCTGTTAATCACGTAAAGTTAAAGAGGATTTGCACCAAAACTCTTGGAACGTATATACCTTGAGTATGAATAATGGGGGAGTCGTATGGAACAATGATCTATGTCTTCTAGTTGGGGAACAAGACGTTGTACTCTTTCATATTTTAATGTGTTGGAATTCAGTCACTTTCTGTGACATAGGTAATACCTTCATCTAGTTGCTCCGAAGTTGGTACCCAATAGGGAAATATTAAAGGAAAGGATACACGTTCGATGAAAAATCCAATTATAAATACAATAAATAATTTTATTTGAGTTGAGTCTATGCACAGGTGAAGAGATGTCCATAATAAGAAGTATATATGTTATACGTTTCTTTTATTTTAATATTAATTATGTTATGTAGAATCTTTAGTATTCAGGTACTTAGATTTGCTAATTGTGTGTGTTTGTTTGCATGGCTTTGTCATTGACTTTTCCCTATGATGACTCATTGGATGGCGAGTAGTTATCTAGAATAAGAAAAAGCTAAAGGTACAAGTGGCTATAGTTTATCATGCTGGGTTGATTGGAGTGTGAGCGCTTGCATTGTAGTTTTTGTAGTTTAATGGACTCATTAGTTTTAATACTTGATGTTGACTTTTTTTTTTTGGAGTTTAAAGTTAGTTGACTTCGACGGGCCCGTTAAGGCGGTTCCGAAGTGTAATAAAGTTGTAATTTTGTTTTCTTTCTTGCATGTTTTGGATTCGGTTTGCTTTTGAGATTATTTCAAGTTTTATTTTGAGTTTAAATTTGATTTTTAGTTTTTAAAAAACCTTCCGATGTAGTACTTTGATAAAAGTCTTTGTCGTTATCATGGTGACGGTATTACTTTTGTTTCTCCTAGCTAGTTAGGAGCTTTAATAATTATTTTTCTTTATCATATTTATATTATATTTAAGGAAAATCTAAAGGAGAAAGTTAGGAAATTTCAGCGTGTTACAGGAACTATCCTTCGACTCATGACCTAAACACCTGAAGCAGCATTTGTTTCAGCCCTTGCAACATCTTCCTAATTCCTATTAACTAGTAGGGGTGAGGACTTCCTACCTTAATCAACCTTTAGAAACTCCTACTCTGTCTTACAAATGTAGTGTTTTAGGTATCTCCAATCACAGCCCCATTTGCCATTGTCGTCCCTATACTCAGTATAATTCGGAAGCCCCAGTCAAAAAAAACTAATCGAACTTTTCCTTTATCTCCAAGTAAGGAGGATGGTCTGGTAAATGATGTGAATATTGATGAAAAATCGCCACTCACGAAGATAGAAAACTAGTTCGGTTTTCCCTAAAGCCAAGCACCAAGAAAAACAATCTAAGTCGAATAATTTTATGAATTGATTAAAACTATGCACCCTCAATTCTGAAAATTATCCTCACAAGACTATAAACCCTAAGCACCAACTCTCAAAGTGTTCGAAAAATTCCTCACACTCGAAAATTTCCCATACCTTCGTTTTTGTGTTTGTTTTGTAGAAAACAAATAAAACTTAAACAACAATGTTTATTGAATTCACTAATCTTAATTTTTACAACTTAATGTTGAGATTATTTATAGGTATAATCATCAACAAAATCCTATCAAAACTAAGCTAAAAACACATGCACAACATAGGCAGAAATCGTCCTAATCTAGTGACTCATCCATGACTTACAAGATAAGAATGCACATCATCACTGCATGTCATGCAACTTGCTAACAAATCCTAACAAACTATATCTAAACAAAAAAATATCCTAACAAACTTATTCATACCTTTATAATCAAGATAATTAGAAAATTATAACCAGATTTACAAAAAAATATGATCTACCCAAATCCACACAAAATCATCAAAATTGACGCCGCACAAGCCACGTCCAAATTTGCGCAATTTTGTGATTTTTCATCAAATTTTCAAGAAACCTTGAAAAATTCTATCTTTCAATCAAGAAACCTTCAAGAAGTTATATTATCCATGTGTATAAGGCTGTAAATGAAGATTAAGACACTTCAAGAAAAAAAGACTCAATGCCTAAAAATGAGAAAACCCTATCAAGTGAAGTGGGAAATACTCATAGGCAAAACCATCTTATTCCCCTCATTCCGCCATTCTTTCCTTTTCTTCAATGATCGAGTATTTTTGTGTGTCACCATACACACCCATGATGATGTCTTTGAAGATCCCAAAAGCCTTGAATCTCCATAAGCCATTATTTCCCCCATACTTGCATCATTCTTAGAAGCCATTATCAAACTTTCGAAGTTATCGCTTTGTTTCATATCTGTAAAAAACTTTATATTCATGGAAAACACACGATCGGGTTGATCCCACTTCTTTCGGTTCAGCTCCAAGCACATGTATGAACAATGAAAACGAATCTTCCAAAGATATTGAGACGGACTCTTAAACTCCTTTTTCTCCAAAATTCCCATCTAGGTATCCTTATTAGGTAAATGGACCAACGTCCTACAACGACATAACTTAGAACTAACGTGAAATCCTTTCCCAAAAGTACCAACAAAACCAAAGCAAATAGTTCAACAAGAAAAAGTTTGGTTGCTAGCAAACAATTTTCTGCACACATAGCTAGCAAGACAAACAACACACATTTATTACATTCACTTAAATGCATGAAGAAAAAAATTAAATCTATTCTCCATGATCTATATCTTATTTTCAAATTAAGGGCTTAAACTTAAGATAGATTGATTTTAAAGAACTTCGTGAATTGGAACACTAACAATCAACGAAACTCACAAACTTAGGTTAGATTGGAACACTCAACAATCTAGTTCTAAGGTTGTTTTAATCTTTGTGAGAACACTCAATCACAAATACTACAACTATGGTGAATATTTTGAAGCTTCTAACTCTCAAAACACTCAAAATCCTTTTGTAATTTTGGGTGAAACTCTCACACAAAATAACGCATAGCAAGTATGAACAATAATCAAAAGTCTTAATTTTATTGATTAAACATGGGNAATTTTATTGAATAAAACATGGGTATTTATAGTACAAATACCTTAGGACTCCTAAACAACCTTGGTTAAACTCTCCTAAATTATCTAGGAAATAAAACAACTCCTAAAGACACACTAATCCTAGTAAATTCGGCCCTCACAAGATAAACATACAACTTGATAAGTATGCCACCCCATTATTGCATGTTGATCTTATCTTGCCTAACAAACTACCTAATCAAGAAAATATCCTAACAACTTATCTAAATAACTAATTAACAAGATAATCATCAGATTTTAAACTAGAAATTACAAGATAACTCGTTGCCCAAGAACTTGGAAAAATAGCAAAATAATCGCCAATTTGAACGCCAATTTATACTCGTCAAGTGTTTGAACGCCAACTTACACTTGCCAATGTTGAACCAAGTAATTAACCTTGAACGCCAAGTGAACGCCTAACCTTGAACGCCAAGTGAACGCCTAGGGGCGTGTGGCCTTATTCAAGCATGAGTGTTATGCAACAATGACCATGAGCTAATCCAAAGCCATGTAGCCCAAATGAACGCCACCCCTCATGTAGCCCAAATGAACGCAACCCCTGAATCTCAGAACGACTTAGAATCAACTCTTTCTCGTCAATGCTTGAATCTGCTTCCTGATCATCCTCCTTTTCTTCAAAAGGAATTGTCCTCAATTCTTGAATCTGCTTATCATCCAAGTAAGGAGTAAAATCCCCTATGTTAAAGGTACTAGCCACGCCATACTCTTCTCCAATGTCAATCTTGTAAGCATTATCACCATACTTCTCTAAGATTTTAAAAAGACCCTAAGCTCTAGGCATGAGTTTGTGCTTGCGTTTGCCTGGAAACCTCTCCTTTCTAAGATGAACCCAAACTAAATCACCTGGATTGAATGTCTTAGACTGGCGTTTCTTATTTGCTTTTTTCTTGTACATCTCATTTACTTTTTCAATTCTCGCTTTTGCTTGTTTATGCATCTTCAACATGTTCTCAGCTTGCTTCTTTGCATCTTCATGGATATACTCGTTTTTAGGAATAGCAATCAAATTAATAGGGACATAAGGATTGATACCATAAACTACTTCAAAAGGTGAATGTTGAGTAGCATAGGTAGGTGTCCTATTGTACGCACATTCTGCATGACTTAGCTTCACATCCCAATCTTTGCCATTTTTACTCACCCGTCCCCTAAGCAACGAACCAATTGTTCTATTAGTGACCTTAGTTTGTCCATCAGTTTGTGGATGATGAGAAGTGCTGAACAACAACTTTGTGCCAATCAATTTCCATAAACCCTTCCAAAAGTAACTAAGAAACTTGCTATCACGATCAGAAACAATGGTTTTAGGAACCCCATGCAATCGAACAATCTCTTTAAAATATAAAGAAGCCACTCCTATAGCATCCTCAGTTTTGTGACAAGCAATAAAGTGCGCCATCTTTGAAAACCTATCAACCACAACCATGATTGAATCCTTACCCCTTTGTGTTCTTGGCAAAGCAACAATAAAGTCCATGCTCACATCCTCCCAAGGCCTTTCTGGAACAGGTAGTGGAGTGTATAATCCCTTATGAAACGTGCTTTTTGACCGTTGACAAGTACCACAACGAGCTAGAATTGCGTGCACATCTCCCACCATCTTTGGCCAGTAGAAATGTTCTTGCAACAACTCAACTGTTTTGTTGATGCCAAAGTGTCCTGCAAGACCCCCTCCATGAGCTTCATGAACCAACAACTCCCTTATAGCACACTTAGGGATACAAAGTTTGTTGTTTTTGAATAGAAAACCATCAACCAAGTGGTAATGACCAATTGCTTCTTGTGTACATTGCTTTTATATGTCACCAAAATCCTTATCTTGATCATAATATTCCTTGATGATTTCGAATCCAATACTCTTGAATCAACCATTGCTATCAAATTGTGTTTTCTAGAAAGTGCATCCGCCACTACATTAGCCTTGCCAGCCTTGTATTTCGCAACAAAGTTGAAAGATTGAAGAAACTCTACCCACTTAGCATGTCTACCATTAAGCTTTTGTTGACTATTGATATGTCTCAATGAGTCATGGTCAGAATGTAGCACAAAAGCTTGTGGTCTTAGATAATGGCTCCAATGATCCAATTCTCTAATCATGGCATAGAACTCCTTGTCATAAGTAGAGTAATTCAATTTTCCTCCCCCTAACTTTTCACTATAGTAGGAAATTGGCCTCCCTCCTTGAATAAGAACAGAACCAATCCCTGTACCACTTGCATCACACTCAACATAAAAAGGTTTCATGAAATCAGGAAGTGCTAGAATCGGAGTATTGCACATATTTTCCTTTACCAAATCAAACGCCAGTTGAGCTTGTTTGGTCCACCCAAACTTGCCTTGTTTCGTGCATTCAGTTATACGGCTCATAATAGTGCTAAAATTACGAATAAACCTCCTATAAAACGAAGCTAGGCCATGAAAAGATCTCACTTGTGTAACTGTTGTAGGAATAGGCCATGATGCATTAGCTTCAACTTTCTTTGGATCCAATTTGATACCCTCATGCAAAACAATGTACCATAGAAAACTTATCTCACTTTGCATGAAATCACACTTTTTTAGTTTCCCATAGAGTTTTTGTTTCCTTAGAACTTCAAAGACTTGTCGAAGATGATCCATATGCTCCTTTTCATTCTTGTTATACACTAATATATCATCAAGATAGACCACAACAAATTTACCAATGAAAGGACGCAATACCTCATTCATAAGCCTTATGAATGTGCTAGGGGCATTAGTTAAACCAAAAGGCATAACCATCCATTCATATAGCCCATGCTTTGTCTTGAAAGCTGTCTTCCATTCATCCCCTTCCCTCATACAAATTTGGTGATACCCACTACGTAAATCAATCTTTGAACATAGTTGAGAACCACTCAATTCATCTAGTAAATCATCCAACCTAGGAATAGGAAACCTATACTTGATAGTTATGTGATTCACAGCTCTACTATCAATGCACATTCTCCACGTCCCATCTTTCTTAGGTACAAGCAGGGTAGGAACTGCACAAGGACTCATACTTTCACGTACATACCCTCTCTCCATAAGCTCGTCAATTTGCCTTTGTAATTCTTTTGTTTCTTCTGGATTGCATCTATATGGTGGCTTATTAGGTATGGGAGCACCAGGAATCAAATCAATTTGGTGTTCAATACCACGAATTGGCGGCAACCCTTGTGGCAAATCTTCTGGAAACACATCCTCAAATTCACGTAACAATATTTGTAGAATAGGGTGGTCAATGTCTTCAATGCTCTTTACTTCCTTAGCAACCAGAAGGTATACAAAATCACAAGCACCCATGTCCTTCTGAAATTGCTTTCGTGACACAAACAACATCTTTTTATCATCTTTGGGCTTTTCCTTTTTCTTCTTGTTTAGGTCACTAGGCGAAAGTGGGAGCAATACCTTCGTCTTTCCCTCTTTGAAGACCTTGTACACATTAGACTCGCCATCATGGGTAGTTTTTCTATCATACTGCCATGGCCTACCAAGTAGTAGATCACATGCATCCATAGAAACAACATCACAAAGTACCTCATCCTCAAATTTTCCAATTGAAAAATTTACTAGAGCTTTCTTTCGTATACTCACTTCATTGTCATCATCTAGCCACTTCAGCTTACAAGGTTTCGGATGTCTTGATGTTTTCAATTGTAGTTTATCAACCAGTTTAGATGAGACTACGTTGGCACAACTACCTCCATCAACAATCAAACTACAAATAGGTTTGTGTACCTTGCAACGAGTGTGAAATATGTTTTCACGTTGCTCTTCTCCCACGGATTTGGAGTGCAAAACTCTTCTAAGAACTAAGTTGTTCTCATAAACTTCTTCCTCCTCAAAGTCACTTTCTGGCTTACATTCTTCCTTTCCACCTTCCTCTTCTATGGCGTGTTGAAGTTCATTGGTGTATTCATCAATCTCCCTCATCTCACGCATGGTCAACACTCTAGAAGTAGGACAATCCTTCTTATAATGGCCATAACCTTTACACTTAAAACATGTTACCTTCGGTGTACCATCATCAAGTGTCTCAACCTTCTTTCCCTTATCACTTCTTGGCGTCACGAACTTCAGTGCTTCACTTTTAGACTCACTCATAGGCGTTGAACTTGTAGCCTTAAACCCTTGATAAGTCTTAGGTGATGGCTTAGTTACGTTCCTTTTCTTTTGCTTATCCAATACTATGGCAGTTTTGCTAACCTCATCAAACGATAAGTTAGGTTGTAACTCAATTTTGTCATGCACATCCACGTTAAGACCACCAATAAAACGTGCAATTTTTTGCTCCTCCCTCTCTTCAACATCACATTGTATGGTTAGTTTTTCGAACTCAGCAATGTAATCTTCCATAGGCTTGATTCCTTGTTTCAACGTCGCCAATCTAACATACAACTCTTGTTGATAATTTGTAGAAACAAAACACCTTCTCAAAAGCTTCTTAAGCTTTTACCAAGTTTCGATCTTGATGTTACCCTCACGCTGCCCACTCCTTTTGAGGCCATTGAACCACATGGAAGCGTATTTAGATAGTTTAGCAATAACAATCTTGTACTTCTTGTCTTCACTCGTGCCCTTACAATCAAAATACCTTTCCAATGTAAGTTCCCAGTCAAGTTATGCTTCAATATCACCTTGGCCATCAAATTCATTCACTTCAAACTTCAAACCACGATCATCATCACTATTTGAAGGTTTAGCTTTGAGGCGAATAACTTCCGTTGTCAAACCCAAGAACAATTCTTGCAACTTGTTTGTTTGTTCTGCTAGATGCGTAATGAACTCATCACTATAAACTTTGCTTTGTTTTTCTTGATCAGCCATTGTGCTCTGATACCACTTGATCTATATCTTATGTTCAAACTAAGGGCTTAAACTTAAGATAGATTGATTTTAAAGAACTTCGTGAATTGGAACACTCACAGTCAACGAAACTCACAAACTTAGGTTAAATTGGAACACTCAACAATCTAGTTCTAAGGTTGTTTTAATCTATGTGAGAACACTCAATCACAAATACTAAAACTATGGTGAATATTTTGAAGCTTCTAACTCTCTAAACACTAGAAATCCTTTTGTAATTTTGGGTGAAACTCTCACACAAGATAACACATAACAAGTATGAACAATAATCAAAAGTCTTAATTTTATTGAATAAAACATGGGTATTTATAGTACAAATACCTTAGGACTCCTAAACAACCTTGGTTGAACTCTCCTACATTATCTAGGAAATAAAACAACTCCTAAAGACACACTAATCCTAATAAATTCGGCCCTCACAAGATAAACATACAACTTGAATAAGTATGCCACCTCATTATTGCAAGTTGATCTAATCTTGCCTAACAAACTACCTAATCAAGAAACAACTTATCTAAATAACTAATTAACAAGATAATCATCAGATTTTAAACTAGAAATTACAAGATAGCTCTTTGCCCAAAAACTTGGAAATATAGCAAAATACTCGCCAATTTGAACGCCAATTTATACTCGTCAAGTGTTTGAACGCCAACTTACACTTGCCAATGTTGAACGCCAACTTACACTTGCCAATGTTGAACCAAGTAATTAACCTTGAACGCCAAGTGAACGCCTAACCTTGAACACCAAGTGAACGCCTAGTGGCGTGTGGCCTTATTCAAGCATGAGTGTTATGCAACAATGACCATGAGCTAATCCAAAGCCATGTAGCCCAAATGAACGCCACCCCTGAATCTCAGAACGACTTAGAATCAACTCTTTCTTGTCAATGCTTGAATCTGCTTCCTGATCACTCCATGCCCAAACATCCTACCTAATCTCGCCCTATGTTATGAAAGCAATAACACATCATAACGTAGCTTAATGCGTTGTAAACAAACAAAACTTTTCTTTTTCAAAACTTTCTATTTTTGGAAATTACTATTTTTAGAATATTTCCATTTTTAGTACCCTTTTAAAATAAGAAATTTATTTTCCCCAAAAATTTCCTAAAAAGAAATTAAATAAATAAATTAATTAATTAGCTCAAATAATTTTCTAAGAAGAGAAACTCTTTCTTCTTAAGATACTTTCCCAAAAGAAAAACTTAGGGTACCCAAAATAATTTAATAAATTATTTTATTTAGAAAACTAAGCTTTGGTAACCACTTTATAACACCCTGGAATTTTCGAACTATTTCCGGAAAACATAATACTAATACTAATAATAATAAAAGCAATGAAAATACTCCAATTTAACTAGGAAAAACCAAAGTAGTACTGCCATCGTGATAACGGTTAAGGCTATTATCAAAGTACTACAGCCGAATTCTTCTACTATTTAAAACAATTTAAATCCCAAAAAACTTTTAACCAAACCCAAATAAGTAATCCTTATAACTTCGAACCGAAACAATGGCCCTTCAAAACCAACTAAACTTTATGAATTATAAAATAACAGTTAGTCCTACAATCAAACCAAAACTTATAAACGAAAAGTAAAAACAACAAAACAACATAAGCAAACAAAAAACAACAACTGCAACACTATTCACTCAATACTAGCATTATTGACTATGCCCACCTGTACCTGTTGTTTTCTCTTTATTCAAGACTTCTACTGCCCATCGAAATGGGTCGTCGTATGGCCAAGTGAAATACAAAGTTATGCACGCTGTGGTACCCGAGGCTTTAGGGGCCCACTTGCTCTTTTACAGACATTGAATGTCTTTAGTTTGTGTGAGTATGCTTCGCTTAGGGACTAAGTCTAGGAACACATAACCCATGTAGAGAATTCACCACCGTGCTCTTTTCGTGGACTCACGGAACCCCATTGGGTCTAGTCGATAGGCAAATTGACTGCCAAGGATAAGAAGGTCTTATATATCTTGATTCAAGGATGTGGGTGAGGACAAGAGTAGTTGAAACTTTCCCCCTGCGCATTGCGGACTATACTTAGTCTCATATGTAATTTCACAACCATAATGTAGAATTATATCATAGATATTTTCGTATTAGCCCAAACAGCACATAGGAACATTGCTAGGCGGGTTTTGGTTAATGCACACAGAGCTTCTAATAACATTGCTAGGCGGGTTTTGGTTAATGCACACATAATTTATCTTTCTGTTATGTGATAGCATGCTATCCGGTCGTCATGTAGCTAAACATGGATTGTAGGTGGATTAAATCAATAATCATGGAGCATTTAAGAGCACATAAGAAAGCTAGTTGATCTTTCTACTTAAGGTTGATTTTAATAAAAAACCGAGCCATAATTAAGTAAAGATTTCATGAATTAGTTAAGACATGTCGATTTTATAAGAAAGTGATTATCACAAGAATTAATAAGGATTCGAAGAGCTTAGGACGGTGTTGTTGATGCTTTCGACCTCATTTAAAGTACCTTCTGTGCGGTTGTCGAAATGATTTCCTTTACTTGAATGCTTGAAGAACGATTCTTGGAATTAAGGTTTTCGAAGATGATTGAAAGCGTTTTTTAAGAAAAACTATTAGAGAGAGAAAATAGAGAGATGTTAGAGAGAGAAAGTGAAGATGTAAGAATGATGGTGTTGTGATGATGTCTTGGGAAGCGTGGGTATTTATAGAGCCTGAGAGCCTCATCGAGCCCTAGGGCACTCGAGCTAAGTGTCTGAGCGCTCCAGGGGTGCCTGGGCGCTCGTCTTGAGCGCTCGGCTGCTTAACAGGCGCCTATGCGCTCGACGTCCGGAATCTCTTAAATTCTTTATTCTTGCCATTTTTCAGGACAATCGTGATATTCTTTTTCCATATTCCGAGATTCTCTCCCGACTTTGCTTTATTTGCCCAAAGTTTCATTGTTTTGTACGAAATCTTGCAGATTTTTTTAGAAGATTCAGCGCACATGGCCGAGTTGCGCATTTTATTAATTTCTGTTTATTGATAGAATAAAATGAAATGAAAAGAAATAATTTTACATAACATAAAAGGATTTTAAGCGTGGATCGGCCATCGGAACTTATCATTGGCTACCTCCGTTGATCATTTATTCATTTTTCCAGCATCCAATTTAAGGAAATCGGAGTTGTTCGACGTGTACACGCTAATCATCGGTCTTTGATTGGGACCAAATATAGGTGTGTATAGGTAGCCCCCACTTTGCCTGAGTCTGTAGAGACGATTAGTCTCGTAAGACAAAAGTCAAAGTACTCGGTACCTACAAAGCAAAGGTTAGTTTTTCCGACACGAAGACGACAGGTCCTCAGGAGGTGCTGCATTTCTCGACAACGATGGTCTCCTTGATGTCATGTGATCCTATAGGAGATTCCAGTTAGGCATCTTTACCATCGGGCAACTTGTAGCTTGTTGGGATTAATCGTCTAACGATGTGAGGTAAGTATTCCCACTTTAGGTTTGGTTCGACCGTAGGGAAATGTTGAAGATGATATTTGTCTGGAAAAGTGACGTCTAAACTTTTCGCCTTTTGTTGTGTTGACCTGATTTGGCAATAAGGGGTTTTTCAATAATTTTGACCTGAGTTGACTTACAGAGGCATTTTGGTAATTTTACCTGAGTTGTCTTTCAAGGGCATTTTGGTAATTTTGACCGGAGTTGTCTTTTACACATTGCAAGAATGTCAAAATTTTTGAGGCGAGTCTCGCTCGAAAGTCGAAACAAATCCCCCCTAGAGTGCGACGTGTCCCCACAAAGGATCCAAAAAAGGGGCGCGTTGAGCGCCGATGCACAAGGTGGGCGCTCGGTCACTGCCAAGCACTACAACGCCCAACATCAGCTTTAGGGTTTGCGTTTGTGCATGTTTGTTCTTTTGTTTGCTTCCTTTGCCTGTTTTATGTGTTTTTCTTTCATCTTCTTCACTCCTCTTGTACGAACAACCCCCCCCCCCCCAACAAAACTCAAAAACTTCAAAACTCCTCTAAACACTTGAAGGTTGAAGATTCATTGCGTAAGTCTTGCTTACAATGTAAGTTAGTTCAACTTAACAAATTCTTTTTTTTTTTCAATTTTCCATCAAATTTACACTTTTACTCCATATTTGCTCATGAGAGTAGGGTTTCTCAATTCGCCCATTGTAGACACCTATTTTTGGTCACACCTAACGGCTAACGATTATCGTGTACAACGTCGCAAACATGTCCGATTCCTGAAAGTCGAGTGCTTGACAATAAATAAATACATAAATAAATAAATATATAAATAAATAAATATATAAAGAAATAAATAAATAAGTAAATAATAAATAAGTAAATAATAAATAAATAAATAATAAATAAATAAATGATATATAAATAAATGAATAAATAAATAAATAAAACCATTATCGGCAGGGGTTGACCGATGCTGAGCTATAACGGTTGAAATAAGCTTAAAATGATTTTTATTTTTTTCATTTTATGTTTGATTTTACATCTTCATTTCATTTTCACTTCATCGTTTTAATTTCGTTTTTAAAAATTAAATAAATTAATATAAGCGTATAATGGTAACCGGATTCGACGCACCCTCTAGAAGGGTTTGTTCGGTTTCTGGAAACTCTAGGTTAAGGAAGTGTTTAAATAGTGTTATGGAAGTGAATTTTGTATATTTTCATAATATATCGAAATATTTTGGTCCATGGAAGTAAATATATGAAATAAGGAAGCGTCGGAGATATTCCACGTAAAAATGGAAAATCAGGGACTTGAGCATCATAACATAGGTAGAGCGCCCCGGCGCCCAAAGACCCTACGCCACAACGCTTAGTGGGCGCCTTGGCGCACATTGTGCGTCTTGGCAGTCGCTGCTGGGCGTCCTAGCGGTCCTCCGGCGCCCTGATGCTCTCTTACGTCACTTCCAACACTATATATACCCCCTCCTTCGACCTTCATAACAGACAATTCACATCTTTACAAGTTCTTACCCTCTCTCACTCTCTCTCTAACTCATCTATTTCTCTCTCTAAACCTCTCTTGGTTTTCGTGCGCAACTTCGGAAACCGTGCCAAAAAATTGATATTATTATTATTATTATTATTATTATTATTATTATTATTATTATTATTATTATTATTATTATTATTATTATTATTATTGTTATTATTATTATTATTATTATTATTATGATTATGATTATGATTATGATTATGATTATGATTATGATTATGATTATTATCATTACTATTATCATTACTATTATCATTAGTATAATTATTACTATTATAATTATAATAATTATTATTATTATTATTATTATTATTATTACTATTACTATTATTACTACTACTACTATTACTACTACTACTACTACTATTACTATTACTATTATTATTATTATTATTATTATTATTCAACAAGCTTCATTAATCTCTCGGTTCTAAGGGGTCGGCGACTTGAAGGAAAGCTAATTCAAAAGAGGCCAACAACATCGAAATCATCATCTTGAGTTCTTCAAATGAGTTAGTTTCCGTGAATATGTGTTTTTAATGCTTTATTAGATAATCGACATGTTATAATTAAATTCATGTAATCTTGACTAATTGATGATTCGACCTTAAACAAAAATCAATCTGAAGAAACTTTGCTTTAGATTTTATGTGATCCATGTTAAATGTTGAATGCTTTCAAATCACTAGAATTCATGTTCAGCTTAAAAGACCTAAAAGCATGTTTCCCGTAAACAAAGTTTAATATAAACTTAATCTTAAAGCGATCACCTATACATGATAAATCGGAAATAATGTGTGCATTAACTAAAACCTCCTAGACTTGTTTTCATACGTGTTTCTAGGTCTAAATCAGAAATATGATCGCTATAATTCGATATTATGATTGTGAAATTACACATGAGAACAAGTAGAGGCCTCTATGCGCAGGGGGAATACTATGACCTATTGTTGTCCTTACCCTCGTCTCCGAATCAAGTGATATGGGACCTTCTCATCCTTGGCTGTCATTTTTCCATTAGGCTATGACCTAATAGGGTTTCGTTAGCTCCCAAAAGGAGGACGGTGGCGAATTCTCTACATGGGTTTGCAGCTTCTAGACTCACCCCCAAGCCAAGCATACTCATACTATGCAAACAACTAAAACGACATTTAAGAAAGGACACGTGGGCCCCCAAAGCCCTGGGTCTACACCCATGCTTGGTTTTGTTGAATTTTGGCGATGTTTAAAATCTTTAATTTTCGCTATAAATTATTTCATATAGTTCATATGAAGTAATATAGTAATAAGTGATGATGTGAATAATTCCTGAAAAATGCCAAACTAATTCACATAGTTCACATGAATTAGTTTGATTTATGCTCGAAATGATTGTTGAGTTACATAATTCATGTTACTTTTTCTAGTGATGAAAACGAATAATTACTCGTATAGTTCATACGAATTAAGCAGATTGATTATTAACTCACATAGTTCATTTGAGTTCATTTAATGATGTAAATAATTACTAACTCACATGATTTATACGAGTTAGCATAGAAACTCAACTTTCTATTTTTAGTTCAAAATTAGACCTTAAAGTTGTAAAAATGCTCGCTATTGGAAAAATGTACTAATTGATATTATTGAAGCCACATTGTTCACTTAGCCTTCATTGTTACATTCCATCAACCATGAGATCATGGGAAGTTGATATTCATGAATAGCCGTTTTGCTGTCAAAATTTATAAACATCGTATTCGAACCTGCAGGTCTGATTCAGAGTACGAAATTTTTCTAGAAGCTGATGACGTGTGGTAAGTGTCCTCTAAAAGAAACTTATGGAAGCCTAAAGAGTGGAAACCCACGGTCCTAGATTTCAATCGTCCTCGGCATATCTCCCATAATCCTTCCCAAGACCATGTAAGTAACTCTTTCTATTTTTTATTTTTTTTTTGGTTGTGTCTTGGTAATAAGATGACCAGTACTTGAGATCATATGGATCTATGAGGCCCTTCTTAGATGGCTATGCCGCTCTTAAGAAATAACAGGATCATGACCTCCTTATTCTTCTTTCGGGATGTGGCCTTGATGATTTCTTCCGGGGCTTAGAAACCCTTGAGACGATTAAAAGTTTGCATGTGCTGACTCTTAATCTTCTATAGTGTTGGTGAGACACCACCAATTCCTTTGACTGTCCTTGTGGTGAGAAGACCATTACCCCATTTGACTTCTCCGTTCTCGTCGGCCTTTCTCTTTCTTCTTCCGTTGTTGTGACCAAAAATGATTTCACCCATGTTCATTCCATTACTAAGGAGCTTCTAGGTCCTATCAGTGAGTCGATAGGTAGGGGAAATTCCGTGAGTAGTGTGAGCTTGAGCTAGGGTCTTCCCTTGCGTGGAAGTAGCAGGGAATAGAAATTCCATATTGTTCTTCTTCTTCTCAATTCCGGCACCTTGATCGCTGACATGGGTGCCCACCATTGTCAACTCCGCTATCTTCCAGTTGTTGCTGACCTTTCTAAGGTCAAGGATTACAATTGGAGTGGTTTGGGATATGCCTCCCTCCTCCGAGCTATGAGGAGCGCCCGCTGTCAGATGGATTGTTTTGTTGCCATTAGCATTGCCTCCTTTTGGAGGGTTATTGAGGTAAAGACTTGCTCTTATTTTTTCATCATATTTTTTATTTGATTTCACCTTTCTCATTACATTTTGTATTTTTAGGCCTTTGAGTACCTACCCCATTTAGCTCCTCCTTCTCCAAAGGATCATTTTCACCCTGCCCTTGCTTCTTGGGAGAGCTGTAGGGGTGGTAGAGGGATCAAAGGGAACAACGAGGCTTATCGGATCATCTGGAAGCTTAATTCAGGGGAGTTATGCTTGCATGCCATTCTAATTACATTTCATTTTTCTTTTTTCATGTTTTGATGACTTTGTTTTTCGTGACTCTCTGAAGGTTTGACTCCGTCCTTGCGCTAACGTAGCGATGAGTCACATTCATTTAGAGTTTATAGTCTTATTTTAGTTCCATTGTTACATGCATATTAGTCCATATAGTTGCATTTTAGGCATTAACTGCATCAACTATCCATTTTTTTCTCTATTACGCTTCGTTTCTGTTTCTCAACTTTTCAGGTAATTTTATAGCTATTTGGAAGCTTTTGGAGCAAGATGACATGAAGTGGATGATTGTAGAAGGAGAGTTGATGATGATGGATGTTCTATACAAATATTTACATCATATGTAGCTTAGTTAGCATTCATAAGGTTAATGACATGGCTTATTGGGGTCAATATGAGGTAGAATTGAAGAAATAACATTCTTTGCAAAAGAACAATTTGATCACTTTGAAGTATTTTTGTCATATCTCGAGTTGTACTTAACAAATTGATGGGATTCAAGTTGCGTTAGAAAACTAGACTCATGGATCTTCGCAACGACAGGTCATATGCCTCCATAAGATGTTCGTAGCTTAATTTACAAGCCTTCAAAGTTATCCCAGCGGTTCAGGATGGGAACCAGCGCCCGATGACTTTGGTTGCTTTGCAACAGCTGTTGCTGTGTCGTCCAATGGCTGTCCAGCGCCCAATGGTCGGCAGGCCTGCTGTCATATGTTATTTAGAGTCTCTTCTACATTGGTCCTTGATTTTTTATTTTATATTTAAATCTATAATCCGAGAGTTAGTTTTAGAAGGGAAAAATAGGAAAACTAAAAGAGATTTTCTCTGTCTCGAATGCTTTTATTATTTTTCTACATTTCAATAGTATTTCCCCTTTTCTTCTTCATTAAAACCCTAACTTTTTCTATTCCCCATGGAATTTAGGTTTTGAGGTATCTCTTCCATTGTTCTGTAACAATTCTAATTATTGTTTTGCTTTATAACATAGTCTATTATTGATATTTCTTTGTTGACATTAGTTTTCAATCATGAATTCTAGGGTCTTTATTGTTGTTGCTTTTGTTAATTCAATCATGAATAGTGAGTAGATTTTCTTCTAGGGTTTGGTAAAACTATGCTTTAATCATGATTCTTGTTAGTATTTTGGATATAAATTAGTTTGTTTTTGCAATTCTATTGATGGGTTTTGGATTGGTTGCATGTTTGGGAAATTTGCAAGTTTGATTCGCTCAATTCTATAACCGAGAGCTGCGAGTTTGAGTGAGAGATTTCTATAATTGAACCATTAAGCCTTAATTGCAATAGCTTGTATTAGTGTTTAATTGTGGAATTTGATTGTGAGAGCAACATCTTCATTTTCCTAAATTCATTCCTATCCCAACTGTTATTCTTTAATCATGATCGATGCATACTGAATCCTTCTAGCCCTAGGTTTTAATTATCTAATTTTATTAACTTATTTAATTTGCATTCCAATTAGTTAAAAAAAATTCCAATTAGTACTAGTTAACTTAGTTCAAATCGTGACTTTAACCGTCCTTCCTTTGTAGTTTGACCCTACTTGCCCGACTACACTAGTTAGGTGAATTAGGAATTACTTTTGGTAGTGAAACTGTCTATCGAAATTTGTCGCCGTTGCTGGGGAAGGCAATAATATTACCTTTTGAATTTAGAGTTTGCTTTTACTAACCCACTCGGAGAACAACTGTTCTTCGAGCGTACTTACGTCTGTTTTAATCTTTTTGTGCATGACCAGGAGTACCAATAGGAAGCCTTTGCTTGTTGATTCTATGATACAAGCAATAGCTCGTAGAACACACGTAAGTGCAAACAAAAGGAGAGCGGAGGCCCTTAAAAAAGCTCAAAAGGCCGCTCAATCTTCTGAAATGGCGGCTGAGGCTCCCGAGAGAACTCTTAGACAGTCTACATAGCCTAAGGCTAGCAATGTTACCGCAGGAATTAGGATGCCAACTACAAATGCTGGAAACTTTGACTTCAAATCCCATGTTATGATTACGATCACTGGAACTCAGTTTTATGTTCTTGACAATGATGAACCCGTTGATTATCTTTAGAAATTCCTTCAAGCATGTTCTCTTTAAAAGATTATTGGGATGACTGACGAAGAACTCTACTTGTTCCTCTTCCGATTCTCTTCCGGGGGAAAAACTCAGCATTTGTATAACTCTCTTCCCAATACAATCACCACTCGCAGGCAATTATGTAATGCTTTTCTAGTGAAATATTTTCCTGGTGATAAGACTAACGACTACAGAGTTCAGCTCTATAGTTTCTCACAAGATGCGGGGGAGACTTTTCATGATGCGTGGGAGAGATTTAAAGACTACCAATATATGTGCCCTCATCACAGTATAGAGAAGGAGTTTCAGATGCAATCTTTTTGTAACGATCTTGATAATGAGACTAAGAGGATGGTAAATGGTGTAGTTGGTTGTTCATTCATGGACAAACAAATCTCTGAAGCTATTTCACTCTTGGATACTCTTGCTGAAAATCAATGGATTAGCTCATCTAGACGCGCACCTCAAGCACCAAGGAAAGGGAAGCATGAAGTTGAAACTTATTCCCTTCTATCATCACAGATTTCTACTTTTAATGAGAAAATTAATGGGATGCTCATCGGTGGCAATACATTTACGCTCGTCAATGCAATGGCTACTTCTAACCATGGTGGAGTTAATTGTGATTGTTGTGGTGTTCATGGTCATTATCTTATGGAGTGTTCCGCTAATTCAATTGGAGCTATGGGAGTGCAAGAGCAAGTCAATGCTTTTCAAGATCATCCTCCTTTCGACAATATGAGCTACTATCCTGGTATTCGGAATCATCCTATCTTGTCATATCGCAGCAACAATGTGTTAAATCCTCAACAACAACACTTTCCACCACAAGCACCACAACAACAATATGGGAAACATCAGCAGTATTTGCCAAATTAGCGACCACCTGGATTCCAAAGGCCCCCTCAAGGCCATCAGCAACAGAAACAGTTTCAGAACAACCAAATCCGAATCGTGGGAATTGAAAACCATGATGACTCAAATGGCCAAACATATTGAGCAGCTCAGTACTCATAACAAAATGCTTGAAACTCAAGTTGCTCAATTAGCTGCATCTAGTTCTACTAGACAAGAAGGTGCATTGCCCGGCCAACCTTCTCAACCACATGGCAAGGAGACTGTGAATGCTATTACCACAAGGAGTGGTTTGAGTTATGATGAACCTCCCATGCAAAGAGGTGAAGGCCCCGTTGTAAAAGATGATGACAATGTTGAGAAAGAGATAGAAGAGGTACAAAGCAACGAGAAGGTAAAGGAAGACGAGTTTCAAGTTCCACAAATCAAGCTTCCTTTCCCTAATCGCCATGCAAAGAGTAGGTTGGAAAAGTAGTTTAGTAAGTTCTTAGAGGTAGTCAGGAATTTGCAGCTAACAGTTCCTTTTACTAAATTAATCACTCAAGTACATACTTATGCTAAATTCATGAAAGACATATTTACTAGGACAAGAACTTTTAGTGAGGTGGAAACAGTTACTTTAACTAAAGAATGTAGCGCTTTGCTACAAAATAAATCCCCTCCTAAATTGAAGGACCCTGGTAGTTTCTCCATCCCTTGTCACATTCGAACCTTGTTCATTAATAAAGCTTTATGTGATTTAGGGGCTAGTGTAATTGTAATTCCTTTTTCTTTCTGTTCTAAATTGAATATGGGTGATTTAAAAGTTACTAATATTACTCTACAAATGGCCGACCATTCTGTTAAATACGCTTTGGGTGTTTTGGAGGATGTTCCTGTTAGGGTACGTAAGTTTTATGTCCCTGTTGATTTTATTGTTCTTGTTATGGAGGAAGATCAGCAAATTCCTATTATATTAGGAAGACCTTTCCTTCATACTGTAGGAGCAATAATTGATGTGAAAAATGGCAGACTTACACTTTTTGTAGGGGGATGACAATGTGACTTTCAATATGATTACATTTTTGACAAGTCCCATTGTTGACGAAAAATGTTATGCTATTGATGTAGTTGATGTGATTTGTAATGGTAACTTTCCCCAAACTCTTATGAAAGATCCTTTGGAGGCCGTTCTTTGTCTTGAATCTTCTATAGTTGATGCTAGCATGTGGGAGGATGAAGTAGATGCTATCTAACAAGCTCTTTTCAATGAAGAGCTTAGTCATATTGAGAGCAAGCGAGTGAGGAGGTTGGTTCGGCCTACATGCAAGGTTAAGGTAAAGAAGCCCAAACTAAAACCTCTCCCTTCCCATCTTATGTATGTTTTTCTTGATGATCAGTAGCTCTATCCTGTTATTTTTATCAGTAGACTCAATGATGCCAAACTTTCGCAACTTTTCGATGTCTTGAAAACTCATAATTAAAAAGGCCATTGGGTACAGTGTTGATGATTTGAAGGGTATTAGTCCCAAAATTTTAATTTGCATGGATATGATTCATTTTGAAGAGGATCATAAGCCTTGTATTCAACCACAAAGGCGCTTATATCGTAACATGCAAGAGGACGTGAAAAATGAGGTATTGAAGTTATTTGACGCAGGCATTATCTTTCCTATTGCCGCATCTAAGTGTGTAAGGCATGTGCAAGTGGTTTCTACGAAAGGTGGGATGACTGTTGTAGAAAATGATAAAAATGAATTAATATCCACTGGAACTGTCACTGGGTACCGCATGTGCATTAATTACAAGAGATTGAATTGAACCACTAAAAAGGACCATTTTGCCCTCCTCTTCATTGATCAAATGCTTGAAAGGTTAGCTTGTAATAAATACTTTTGTTATTTGCATGGTTATTTTTTTGTTTTTTCCAAATTCCCATTCATCCTGAAGGTCAAGAATAGACAACATTCACGTGTCCTTATGGCAGTTTTGGGTATGGTAGAATGCCATTTGGTTTGTGCAATGCACCGGTTACCTTTCAGCGTTGCATGATGAGCATTTTTTTGTAATTTCATATAGTCTATCATGGAAGTTTTCATGGATGACTTTAATGTGTATAGTAGTTCTTTAGAGTCTTGCTTGGCTAAACTTACTAAAGTTTTGAAAAGATGTCAAGAATGTAATTTGGTTTTGAATTGGGAAAAGTGCCACTTCATGGTGACTTAAGCTATGGTACTTGGCCACATTGTTTATGATAAGGGCATATAGGTGGGTCGAGCTAAGGTATATGTGATTGAGCAATTACCCCCACTTGTTAATGTGAAGGTGGTAAGAAGCTTTCTTGATCATGCGGGTTTTTACCGCCGCTTTATTCATGATTTCTCTAAAATTGCTAAACCACTCACCCAACTCCTTATTAAAGATGCACCTTTTGATTTTACTAACCATTGTGTTATGTCTTTTAACAGGATTAACCAAGCTCTCATAAACGCACCCATCAATCGTCCTCCCATTTTGGCACTCCCATTCGAGATCATGTGCGATGCAAGTGATTATTTGGTTGGAGTTGTGCTCGGTAATAGAAAGGACAAGGTCTTGCATTCCATTTACTATGCTTGCAAGACTTAGGATGTGGCTCAAGTCAACTATGCCACCATAGGGAAGGAACTTTTAGCTGTTATTTATGCTTTGGAAATATTTAGATCATATCTTCTTGGTTCCAAGGTTATTGTATATGCTGACCATGCAGCTTTAAAGTATCTTCTTGCTAAGAAGGAAGCCAAACCAAGGCTTATTAGGTGTATTCTCTTGCTCCAACAATTAGATATTGAAATTCGTGATAAGAGAGGAGTAAAAAATGTAGTTGCAGACCTCTTGTCTAGAATCAGGTATGATGATGGTAAGATCTTCTCTCTTATTGATGATTCTTTTCCTGATGATCATTTGTTTGGAGTCACATCGCAGAGTGTGTGGTTTGCAGATTATGCTAACTTTGTGGTAGGCGGCATTTTGCCTCCTGAGTTGTCCTAGCAGCAAAATAAAAGGTTGTTACATGATTTCAGATATATTTTTGGGATTATCCTTTTCTTTTTCGTGAGTTTGCATATGGACTTTATCACAGGTGCATTCCGGAGTGGGAGGTCCATGGGATCCTCCAGCGTTGTCACAACTCATCCTATGGGTGACATCATGGGCCCGATAAAACTGTTCGTAAGTTGAATGAGTCTGTTTCTTTTGGCCTACGTTTTTCAAGGATGCCCAGTCATTTATTATGTCATGTGATTCTTGCCAGAGGGCCGGAAACATTTCGAGGAGGCATGAAATGCCCCTAACTGGTATTTTTGAGGTTGAAATCATCGACGTTTAAGGTGTCGATTGTATGGATCCTTTCCCATCTTCTAATGGGAATTGCTTCTTGGTCGCTGTCAATTATATCTCTAAGTGTGTGGAAGGCATCGCATCTCCCACCAACGATTCTAAGGTGGTCATTAAGATTCTAAGAAAAATCATATTTCAGAGATTTGGTGTTCCAAGAGCTCTCATTAGTGATGGTGGTTCACACTTTCATGGATGGAAGTTGGATTCTCTTCTCAAGAAGTATGGAGCTTATCATCAAACTAGGCTTGCATATCAGCCTCAAATTAGTGGTCAAGTTGAGGTTTCTAACAGCGAGATTAAATTTATAATGGAAAATGTGGTTGCAAAGTCTAGGAAAGATTGGAGTATGAAGCTTGATGACACACTCTGGGCCTATAGAACAGATTTTAAAACACCTATTGGCACTTCACCATGTCGGCTTGTGTATGAAAAGTCTTGTCATCTTCCTCTTCAGTACAGAGTACACTACTACATTTAGAAGCAAATGCAACACTTAAATACCGTTGCATTTTGCCCCTTTAACCGTTGCATTAGGCCTAAGGCAACAGTTCACGAACCGTTACTAATACTACCGTTGCATTAGGTCTAATGCAACGGTTATATGAGGCTAATGCGACGGTCTATGAAATTTTTAGTAACCGTTGCATTAGGTGTTGCATTACGTCTAATGCAACGGCTATTTCAATCTAATGCAACACTTTCTTAAAATATGTAGACCGTTTCATTAGGTCTATTGCAACACTTAAACTTACCTAATGCAACACCTTTTCACCATTACAACCGTTGCATTAGACCTAAAGCAACACCAATTTAAACCTAATGCAACGCCTTCTTTTTCTTTTTTTTTTTCATTTGATAAAAACCCATGCTAAAATGGATATTATTCATTGATAAGGATCAAAGTTGAACAATTTAAAATTCATATGCATGTATATATAGTAGTTTGTACAATTAAATTTATAACAACTAGTAATCCGGTATTAATTGTTTACAAAGGCAACAGTTATGCAATAGCCATATGTGCTAGCAATCAAAATATTTGAAATCCATATGTAGCTTCACAAAAATCCTAATCTATACAAGCCTATGTTTAGCAAATTGACNGCCGGAAACATTTCGAGGAGGCATGAAATGCCCCTAACTGGTATTTTTGAGGTTGAAATCATCGACGTTTAAGGTGTCGATTGTATGGATCCTTTCCCATCTTCTAATGGGAATTGCTTCTTGGTCGCTGTCAATTATATCTCTAAGTGTGTGGAAGGCATCGCATCTCCCACCAACGATTCTAAGGTGGTCATTAAGATTCTAAGAAAAATCATATTTCAGAGATTTGGTGTTCCAAGAGCTCTCATTAGTGATGGTGGTTCACACTTTCATGGATGGAAGTTGGATTCTCTTCTCAAGAAGTATGGAGCTTATCATCAAACTAGGCTTGCATATCAGCCTCAAATTAGTGGTCAAGTTGAGGTTTCTAACAGCGAGATTAAATTTATAATGGAAAATGTGGTTGCAAAGTCTAGGAAAGATTGGAGTATGAAGCTTGATGACACACTCTGGGCCTATAGAACAGATTTTAAAACACCTATTGGCACTTCACCATGTCGGCTTGTGTATGAAAAGTCTTGTCATCTTCCTCTTCAGTACAGAGTACACTACTACATTTAGAAGCAAATGCAACACTTAAATACCGTTGCATTTTGCCCCTTTAACCGTTGCATTAGGCCTAAGGCAACAGTTCACGAACCGTTACTAATACTACCGTTGCATTAGGTCTAATGCAACGGTTATATGAGGCTAATGCGACGGTCTATGAAATTTTTAGTAACCGTTGCATTAGGTGTTGCATTACGTCTAATGCAACGGCTATTTCAATCTAATGCAACACTTTCTTAAAATATGTAGACCGTTTCATTAGGTCTATTGCAACACTTAAACTTACCTAATGCAACACCTTTTCACCATTACAACCGTTGCATTAGACCTAAAGCAACACCAATTTAAACCTAATGCAACGCCTTCTTTTTCTTTTTTTTTTTCATTTGATAAAAACCCATGCTAAAATGGATATTATTCATTGATAAGGATCAAAGTTGAACAATTTAAAATTCATATGCATGTATATATAGTAGTTTGTACAATTAAATTTATAACAACTAGTAATCCGGTATTAATTGTTTACAAAGGCAACAGTTATGCAATAGCCATATGTGCTAGCAATCAAAATATTTGAAATCCATATGTAGCTTCACAAAAATCCTAATCTATACAAGCCTATGTTTAGCAAATTGACTTGACCTCACAAATCTTCAAACTTTCATATAGTGATCTTCAAATAAATGCTTGGTCCATTAGCGCGATCTGAAAAAACATAGCCGATATCGAGCTTCTATTTTAGTTACCACTGCTTAACCTCTTTATACTCTCCAACAGTGTTCAAAGATTGTTTTGTTTGATGCTCTTTGGTAAGCACAACCGAAAAAGGGATAGCATTGATGACAGCATAATATTGCTGCCAAAATAATCAATAAAAACAACATTAATACACTTGGAATGATGACATATGAGACATACATACTACTCCATATTAAATAAATAAACGACTAAAAACATAAGCTAAAACCACTAGTTTGTGGTAAAGAGGGTTCACAATGTGTATTTGAGGAATGCTAAGTGGTGGGAGAATTCTCCACCTCTTAATGATAGTTGGGGTTTGAAAAATAAGGAGATTATGAAGGAGGCCTTTTTTTGCTAAAAGAGATGGAGATATGGTGAGAAATATTCTATCAAGGAAGGATATCATTCTCTATTAACTCAACGGGGAAATGTGGCTTGGTATAAATGGGTTTGGGAGCCTTTGAGTACTCCAAAGCATGCTTTCATTAGCTGGATGGTAATGTTGAATAAGATGAAGACGGGATGTTTTAGCTCTGTACAACATAGCTGATTCTGATCTATGTGTGTTTTGTGGAGCTTAGAGTGAGACAATTTTGCATTTGTTTTTTAACTGTCACAGCAATAAGGATTGTTATAAGAGGATTGGAGAATGGCTTGGAGTGGTTCACTGTGGTTCTTATGACATTATTCCGGTCTGGCATAATTGGATCAAAGCTGGCTCAGGCAAACTGGTCAGAGCCGTCTTATGCTGCAGTTTGGCTGCACTGATCTAGTGCATTCGGCAAGCCAGAAATTGATGCTATTGGGGAGTGGAGCTATGGTGCACTGTGATCTACTGAAAGAGTTTGTGATCAAATTAAACAGTGTGAGGTGGAGGTTGAGGTTGAGCTTGAGCTTGAGCTTGCAATGTGTTAGACAGGATTTTATTATTGTGGCTGATAGAGAATGGTTGCAGAAGCTGCTGGTTTCTGAAGGTTGAGGCCTGGCTGTGTTTGGTTCTGTTATGGTCTTGGGTGCAGTCTGGTGCTGGTTAATTTGGTATATTTATTCAGGCTAGGCTTAGTTTGATTTGCTGTTTTTTTTTTTTTGTGTTTTCTTGTAGTCTGGTAGTATGTTTCCTAGTCTCTTTTAATATAGCTGAGTCAGCCACGTTAGTTAAATTTTCCAAAACAAAGTTAAATACTAAGTTTGTTGTTAAACAGGACCAAGTAAAATTTGAAACTCACAAAAACAAAATCAATTAGGAAGTTATACTTCATTTGACATAATGGTAAAAGCCAAAGGCAACACTATTTATATTGAGGCTAGATGCCTTAGGAACAGATTAACAACAAATAAGCTATAGACACAAACCTTCTATATAGATATTCGTACTGCTTCCATAGCGGGTGCAAAGAAAACTTATAAGTGTATTACACTTATCCGAATTTGTTATGTTCTATGCCATAATTTGGTAGAAGATATAGATGCTTAAATAAGAACATATTTGTACCTTAAAAACATCAGGAAAATTAAAGTTGTTAATGGCCGACAAGTCTACGACAGTCTGATCTGATGTTACAACAGAGAGAAGAGGAAGTTAGCAAGTAAAGATCAAAAGGAGAAAATAGCCTAGGGACATAACAACATAGATAGATAGCGTCATCACAATCTTTTTTCCTTCGAAACATTACATAGTATCAAGCTTCAGACAAACAAGCTTTCCATTCATATTTTACACGAAGTAGATGAAAATTGTCAATTTGAGATACGAATAAAAGGCATTAATAGATTAGAATTTACCAACAGACATTGACAACCCCTAAATGGACATAAAAGGACAAATGGACATAACTTTTAATCCTTATGTAATACAAGCAAATGCAAACAACCCCAAATTTTCTGATGGACATAACTTTGACAACAGAATAAAAGGCATTATCTTCAAGGAAAATGGACATAACTTTTAATCCTTGTGTAATACCAGCAAATGCAAACAACCCCTAAATTTTCTAATGGACATAACTTTGCGCTCGGGTGTCCGAATGATGCAATTTTTTTTCAAATTGATTAATTTTTTGAGCTCTATGCTGTGGCAAATGACCGAAGGGGATTTGGCCCATTATTTTTTTCAAAAAAAGGCTTCTAGCACCCTTATTTTGGACAAAATAGTATGTTCAATGTATTTCTATGTCAAAAACTTTATACCCCAGATGAATAAGCTTGGAAGCTGAAGCAAAAGAACTTTAAAGACTAAACAACAACCAATTTAGGGATAAACAATTACATTCACTAACCACGAATAAGTGAATGAGGTTCCATATCGGTCAACTTAAACTCAACTATAAATTTAAATAACATCAACTGAAAAACCTAAACCCAATATATTATTCTGCAATTAACAATTCAAAATGCAAAACCACAACAAACTTCAAAATTCACGTAAACCATGTACCATCAATTGCAAACTTCTCCAAATAACAATCTCTGTGTAAACCAAACAAAAAGAGCCTTTGGAGCCCCTAGGTAGCTCTAGTATTCGTCAAACATCTAACAATTCATCCACGAAATCATCCAATTATTTAATCTCAATCTATACAATCTTATACCATACTCTAAACTTTAACCAACACATTAACAATCAACAATAAACCAAGTACCATCAATTATTACACTTCGATCTCCAAACAACAAATTCCCATGAAAGCAAACAAAAATATCCTTCCGAGTCCCTAGCTCTAGGTGCTCTCGAGAATAAGATGGAGATTATTTTTTACAAACCTACTTAATCAACATTAGTTAACCATCAATTCGTCCATGGAATCATCTATTTTCATCTCAATCCTACATAATCTTCTACTACTTAAAAACCCGATCAGGCGATCATATCACTCACACATTGCAGCATTTCTTTCGTACCAATTTTTTTCATCATCTTCTGCTAATTCAAATTTCAATAACAATAACTGAAAAACCTAAACGCAATATATATTCTTCAATCAACAAATAGTATCGCACCATTAATTTCAATTCTATAATAATTCAATTATAAAATTAACTACAAAAAAATTGAAATTAAGAGAAATACCAGTTGAACGAGGCAGCGAATTCGGATCATCATATTCGACAGCTTTCTTTTTCTTTGAGATGTACCAACCATTATGCGAACCCGAGGCTCCAATTTGAGTATTCGGAGCAGGTATATGAGGTTTTTGTCGCTTTGTAATTGGGGTAATACTTTGAGAAGTTTTTTTGTTAATCTTCTTCATCGTCATCATCAGCAGAATAATCTGAGTAACATTAAGTATAAAACCTAAACTCAATAATAGTTTAAAACATTGCTTAAATTCCTTTAAAATTGAAAGAAAAAACATTGAAGTAATTGATTTTAAAGTCGGTAATAAGGGAAATATAAATTAAATAATGAAATCAAACAAACACCAAAGAAAAAACAATGAAATAAATCTGAAATTAACTCAATCAAAAACCATGAATCGTTTCTCCTTGGTTGAAGATGGAACATCAATTGAAATAAAGACTACCAATTCGATTTAGGGTTTCAAATTTGGCTGGTGGTTCTTAGGGATTTCAATAATTCAAATGAGATTGGGGTGATAACTTCAGAGATTTTGCAGTGGTTTTTATGGGAGGTTGAAGAGTGGTGGTGAAAGGCGCCTGGATTGAACTTTGTGGGGGGTATTGTGGTGGTTTTCAGCGGAGGAGAAGGAGGTCGGAAAAGAAACGGGAGGAGAGTCAGAGATGAGTAGGAGGAGAGTGAAGTGGCGATGGTGGCCATGGAGTTGGGTGGTGTGAGGAGAGTGAAATCACGAATTGCAGGGAATAAGCGAAGGGAGAATTGAAGGACTAGTGAAGCAGCGAGAAAATACCAATCTTATATTTGTATTACACTTTTAATCATGTAATGCAACACATAAACTAGGCTAATGCAACGCGTCCAAATATCCATTGCAATAGCTAAAGATAAACGTTGCATTAGTAGACCTAATGCAACGGTTATATTCAACCGTCGCAATAGATCACAAATAGTGTTGCATTACACGTCACTGTTGCATTAGACCATTGCATTAGTTTTAATCGTTGCATTAGATCATCGCATTTGCTCTTAAATGTAGTAGTGGTATAAAGCTCATTGGGCAATTCGTGAGTTTACCATCGATCATAAGCTTGCGGGGGAAAAGAGGCTTCTTCAACTTAATGAGTTTGATGAGTTTTGATTGTGCACTTATGATAGTGCTCCAATTGACAAATAGAAAACTAAGAAATGGCATGATAAGAGAGTCCTTCCAAGAGAGTTTGTGGAGGGAGATAAGGTGTTATTGTTTAATTCTCGACTTAAGCTTTTTCCTAGAATGCTTAAGTCAAGATGGTGTGGCCCTTTCATGGTTAATAAGGTGGCTTCTTCAACTTAATGAGTTTGATGAGTTTCGATTGTCCACTTATGATAGTGCTTGAATTGAGAAAGAGAAAACTAAGAAATGGCATGATAAGAGAGTCCTTCCAAGAGGGTTTGTGAAGGAAGATAAGGTATTATTGTTTAATTCTCGACTTAAGCTTTTTCCAGGGAAGCTTAACTCAAGATGGTGTGGCCCTTTCACGGTTAATAAGGTTAATAAGTTTAGTTTTGTGGAGTTAAGAAATGAGAAGGGTGATGTATTTAAGGTCAATTGGCAACGTTTGAAGCTATACCATGAAGGAAATATTGTTGGAATGGTGGATGTTGTCCACCTTCATCTTTCCTCCTCCTCTTTAGTTACTAGAACGAGAGGGTCGTGCGGGACCTTATAACCCAGTGCTTCTTGGGAGACAATCCAAGAACAAAAAACCCCAAAAATATTCTTCAATTGAATTTTCTTGAATTCAATATTTTCATTATGTGTAGGTTGAATGGTGATTTAGCTCGTGTCTCAATGAATTCTCATCGCCCAATGGTTAACCAGTATATTTTGCGTGTGATTTTGTCCAGCCCACTTTGTTTCCATCGCCCAATGGGCTTCTCTCCTCTTTTAACTATATGTTTTTGTTAGCCTACAGACTATCCACTTATCGCTGGTTAGAATTTCAATATAAGATAAAGGCGCCCAACTTCAGTAGGTGAAGGAAGTACTGAGTAAGCTTCTTCTTTCCCTTTCTCTTTGTTTTATGCATTTTCACATTGAGGAATTTGTGTTTCATATAGCTTGGGGGAGGGATAATTATCCTTATTTTGCTTTCATTGTGTAGTTTTTTTTTATGTCTTTTGTAAGATTGTTGTACGGTTTGTACTGTCCATTAGGGGCGGCAATTTACGTGCAACCTGTAGTTTTTTTTTATGTCTTTCGTAAGATTGTTGTACGGTTTGTACCATCCATTAGGGGCAGCAATTTACGTGCAACCAAAAAAATTTATTGCTTTCTTAGTTGTTAATGTGTTTTATCCTCCCTTAATGTTGCTATTAGATTCTTTTACTATGTATGTTTCCCTGTGCCCTATGGTAAATTTTTTTTTTTAACTTGCGATTACTGAAACTGGTCATTGTAGGCTCTAAGTTTCTTTTTCCGATTCCTCGATATTATTGATACATGAGTTTCCATGCCTTATCATTTAATGTTTGGAACAAGGAAGAGTTTAACTTGTAAGGATTTGAGCTTTGATTTCTATCTTCATATTTCCTTCATGTGTGCTTAGTTCCTAGTGTGTCACTGATCTTGATGTTGGCTTTGTACTAGTCTTGTTAGCTGTATAACTCCAAGGTGAGCATGATAAAAGGCTTTCTATTGTTAAAAGACGCACTACAGTGATTTCAGCGAACAAAATTTTCCACATGATCCCATATTATGAGCCTTACCTTTTCTTTCATGTTTAACCACATTACAAACCTTTTCGCCTCTTTTGTTTAATGCAAGTCTAGCTTGGGGGAGCATATTGGTTAATTGGTGAGTGGTTTTGTTGTTGACGTTTTGACTCATTGTTAGTGTTGGATGGTTTGTTTCCTCATTACTGGTGATTGCTTCACCAGTTTGTTGTATCATCATAATCTTTTCAAATAAATATATTCATGCAATGAGAAAAAAAAATCAAATAATTCAAAGTAAAAAAAAAAAGAGAAAAGAAAAAAGAAAAAAGAAAAAAAATCCAAAAATTAGTTTCAATTCTTTTATTTAGTTGTACATTTTTGCCCTTGCATGTTGTAAACCAATCCCAATTTGATGATGATATAATAGTGCTTTCAATTGTTTGGTTGATTTAGTAGTATCAAGTTTGAAGTCGATTGGAGTTGTTTTTCCCTCATCTTTAGGCTATGTTACTTATTGGATGTTGCTCCCCTAAAATTGACTTTTAGCTCACATATTCCCAAATTTTATCCTATCTTTTCCTAAGCCCCATTACAAGCTTGCAAAGACCTTCATGATCATCATGCTTTTATATTTGTCTTCTGAATTTAGTATCTGGCCAAGATTGAGGAGTATGTGTTGTATCTCGAGTCAACTTTTGTAGGTCGTAAATTTCCCCTTTCAAACACATGAGTGTTGGTGAGATGGGAGGGTGTCTCTTTAGTGACTTAGGATACAAAAATAGATTCATATGCACATCTTTTGCATATTTGTGGGTGGAGAGCGATCGAATTTATCTTATACTCGCCACAAAGAGAGGAGTGTAACCGGTACGAACTCTTTCCTTAATTGCTAGTTCTTTTTCTATAATAAGGCTTGGTTTCGGTTTAATGGTTTTTACTATTGGATAGTCATTGAGTAATTTGGATGCTTTGATTGAGAGGTGATATGTGCGGTTTTTGTTGTGTTTTTCCCCCTTCTTTCGGGCAAATTTTATGCCGAATAGTCTTGATTCTGGCTTGATTTTAGCTCGTTTAGTGTTCTTTGGGCATTTTGAAGTGTTTTGCCAAGTTTGATTGATTCCCGGTGATTTTAGAGCCTTTTGGTTTGATTTTATCATTTGCGGTTGTTATGCTCGGTTTTGGTATGTTTTGTATTTTCAGGAGCTCGGAAACCGAGTTTGGAAGGAAGCTGAGAAGCTTGGACGGAACGAGAATGACATGTGCATGGGAATGCGTGTGATGTGGATTATAAGTGGTACTCGCAAATACAACCTAAAACTCATGTGTTGTTTATCATTTAAACTCTCCACTCCTAAATTATTTAATTGAAGGCTAATTAATTAATACACTCCTGTAATTAATCAACTAGGATCTAAATTTGTTTATCACTCCTGACTCACAAATTTATGAAGAAAAATTAGAACAAAGTTTACTCACAAACTTGCGCAAATTTCGAAATTCAATGTATTGAATTTTCAATGTGTAAAACTTAATTAATTACATGCTATTGTTGAGGTTATTTATATGTATAATCAACAACAAAATCCTAACTACAATCTACAAAAGAATCACGCCTAAAGTAGGAAAATAAACCCTAATCTTGCTCAACAAACTAAAGATAAGATTGCCACATCATCATGCAACCTGCACTTTGATTTTATCTTTCCTAACAAACTCTAACTAACTAACTAATCAAGAAATTATCCTAACAACTTGACTAAATAATTAACAAACAAGATAATCATCAGAAATTATATCCTAAAATCATGAAAATATCTTGGTGCCCAAGATTGCCAAAAATCACGCAAATTCTCGCCACAAAGAACCATTCATTTTTGCGCAACTTTCCAAGATTCTTCAAGAACTTCGAGAAATGCTTCAAGATTCAATTTTTTATTCAAGAAACCATTCTTCATGTCTTTTAGCATATTTATGATGATCAAGACTCCACAAGAACTAATAATAATGATGTCCAAAATGAGAAAACCCTATCAAGTGAAATGGGAAAAACTCATAGACCAAACCAACTTGTTCCCTGTAACCACCACTGTGATCCATCCTGTGAGTGCATTAATAATAATTCATAGCTTATTTAATGACTCACTCCACCAGTGACAAAGTATTAATGTTTAATAAACAAATGTGTTGACTAGGGAGCCACCACCATTGTCAGTGCTTACCACATTATTTACCATCGTATCCCAAACTTGTGATTTATCTGTAATAAAACCAATGGGATTTATCATTAGGCTAATTGGCTCATCCACTGTTGGTGTTTCATCATAGATATTAAAATTCACATCATTCTCCCCTGGTTGAAAATAATTTGCCCTCAAATTCACATCATCATAGTATGGTGAGAGATCCCCAATGTTGAATGTAGCACTCATGTTACCATACTCATTAGGCAAATCAATTTTATAGGCATTATCTCCATATGCTTCAATCACCTCAAAAGGACCATCAGCTCTAGGCATCAATTTATTCTTCCTTTTATGAGGAAATCGTTCCTTTCTGAGATGTATCCATACCAAATCACCAGGTTTGAAAACATGCTGAGTTCTTTTCTTGTTAGACCGCCTCCTGTAGATTTCGTTCATCTTAGAAATCTTCTTCTTAACTGCTTCACACGTTTTTTTTGATGATTTCCACCCTCTTTGCGCATCTACATGTATCTCATCTCTAGCCAAAGGAATCAGATCAATGAGCATATATGGATTAATCCCATACACAATTTCGAATGGGGAATGTCCTGTGGTGGATGAAACAGCCCTATTATAAGCAAATTCAGCATGGCATAGGCGCACATCCCAATCCTTTTGTGTCTTACTCACAAGCCCACGTAACGAGGTGCCCAATGTTCTATTTGTAACCTGAGTCTGCCCATCTGTTTGAGGGTGATGAGAAGTACTAAAAAGCAGCTTTGTACCCACGATCTTCCACAAAAACTTCCAAAAGTGACTCAAAAATTCCGAATCCCTGTATTTCACAACACTTCTGGGAATTCCATGCAGCTTCACAATCTCCTTAAAGTATAGATCAGCAACATGTTGAGCATAATCAGTTTTATTCATGGCCACAAAATGCGCCATCTTTGACAATCTGTCAACTACTACCATTATAGAATCACGTCCCCGCTGTGTCCTAGGTAGACCAATTATAAAATCCATACTCACACTATCCCAGGGTGTATCAGGAACTGGTAATGGAGTGTAGAGTCCTTTGACAAAAGTTGATTTTGTCCTTTGACATGTAGCACACCTGGAAACCACTGATTGAATATCTCTCAACATTTTAGGCCAATAAAAATATTCACTCACCATATCGTAAGTCTTGCGAATCCCAAAATGTCAAGGAAGTGTGCCAATATGAGCTTCCCGAATCAGTAATTCACGAACTCCACTCTTAGGGATGCAAAGTTTGTTGTTCCTGAATAAGAAACCATCCTGAATTGTGTAGTTCCTAGACGGATGTTGATATTCCACAGCAAAATCCGAATCACTAACAAATAATTCCTTCAAGTGCTCAAATCCCAGGACTCTAGTATCAACCATAGCAAGTAGATATGCTCTCCTTAACAATGCATCAGCTACCACATTATTCTTGCCTTCTTTGTACCTGGATGAAAAAGTGAAAGATTGGAGGAATTCCACCCACTTGGCATGTCTGTGGTTGAGTTTCTGTTGCCCATTGATATACTTCAAAGCTTCATGATCGGAATGCAAAATAAATGGTTTTGGGCGCAAATAATGAGACCAATGATCAAGTGCTCGAACAATGGCATAAAATTCACGATCATAATTAAAGTAGTTCAGTTTGGTGCCACTCAGCTTCTCACTGAAGTATGAAACAAGCTTCCTTTCCTAAATTCATACTATCCCAATGCCTACACCACTTGCATCACATTCAACCTCAAACAGTTTATCAAAATCAGGCAATACTAGGATTGGTGCTTTGCAAAATCTCTCTTTCACCTCATTGAACGCATCATGTGCTCGTTGATTCCAATTGAATTCTCCCTTTTTCATCAATTCAGTAATTGGAGCCATGATAGTAGAGAAATTCTGAATGAATCTCCTGTAGAATGATGCTAGACCATCAAAACTCCTAACATCATGAACATTGGTAGGTATCTTCCAAGTTTTAACAGCTTCAACTTTTGATGGATCTACCATAATACCTGCGCCACTTACAATGTACCCCAGGAAAACAATCTTTTCCTACAAGAAGTCACACTTTTCAAGTTTTCCATAAAGTTTCTGCTCACGTAACTTTTCAAATAGTTGCCTTAGATGGTTTAGATGTTCATGAATGTCTTTACTGTAAACAAGAATATCATCTAGATAGACAACAATGAATTTGTTCAGAAACGGTCTTAATACCTCATTCATCAATCTCATAAACGAACTTGGTGCATTGCATAGACTGAAAGGCATTACCAACCACTCATAAAGACCTTGTATAGTCTTAAAAGCAGTCCTCCATTCATCCCCTTCTCGAATTCTCATCTGATGATAGCCGCTTCTTAGATCTTTTTTCTAAAACACACTTGCACCATGCAATTCATCTAACATATCCTCAAGTCTAGGCATAGGAAATCTGCACTTGATGGTTATGTTATTCACTGCCCTAGAGTCAATACACATCCTCCAAGAGCCATCCTTTTTCGGCACTAGTAAGGTCGGGACTGCACATGGACTCATTGATTCTCGAACTAGCCCTTTCTGCATTAACTCATCAATCTGGCGTTGTAGTTCTTTCGATGCCTCAGGGTCACATCTATACGCAGGTTTATTAGGAATTGTTGCGCCAGGTATGAAGTCAATTGCATGTTCAATTCCTCTGATTGGGGGTAGGTCATCAGGCAATTCATCGGGAAATACGTTAGCAAATTCCTCTAGTAAAGGTGTGAGGCACAAATCAGATGATACTTTATTTGATGTTGCTTCCTTTACAAAGAGAATAAATGAAGGGTTCCCTTGCTCCACTTCTTCCTCAAATTCCTTTGCAGAAAGGAATAAGCTAGTTTGTTTTTGGTCTTTGCCTACAGATGGAGTCAATGGTAGGAGATTGAGTCGTTTCCTATCCTTCACAACTGTATATATATTCGATTCTCCATTATGTTGTACCTTCCTATCATAGTGTCAGGGTCTTCCCAGGAGCAATTGGCACGCAGTCATTGGCACAACATCACACCACAATTCATAATTGTACAGGCCAATGGTAAAATTTATCAATGCTTGCTTCCTTACTTCGATTCCTTTAGTATCATCAAGCCAATTCAATTTATAAGGACTGGTATGGTATGTCTGTGTCAATTTTAACCTCTTCACCAGATCCTTGGATGCTACATTGGTGCAAGATCCATTGTTAATGATCAAATTGCAAAGGTAGGGACCAATTTTGCAAACACTATGAAATAGACTCTACCTCTGAGTTGCATGTGGTTCCAAGATCCATCCTGTGAGTGCAATAACAATAATTCATAGCTTATTTAATGACTCACTCCACCAGTGACAAAGTATTAATGTTTAATAAACAAATGTGTTGGCTAGGGAGTCATCACCATTTTCAGTGCTTACCACATGATTTACCATCGTCACCCAAACCTGTGATTTATCTGTAATAAAACCAATGGGATTTATCATTAGGCTAATTGGCTCATCCACTGTTGGTGTTTCATCACTGATACTCAAATTCACATCAGCGTGCCAAAGAAGTTATGGAAACAAGCCATGAAGAAGCTATGAAGAAATAAGAAGAAAAGGAAGCAAAGAACTGGTAGGTCTATGCGCCGACATTTAATAAACCTGCAGGATTCACTAGGCTTCTAGAGGGTTGATGCGGGCGCACAAAATTGATATGCGCCCGCATCAGCGGTTTTCTGTAAATTTTGTTTCTTTTATTTTCTTCGTGCTTTGTCTTTGTAAGCATAATTTTTTGGGTATTAAGGGCATGACTTCCTAGGCTAAAACACTTTATGCTTTTCATCACTTAGAATTACTCTCTTAGGGTTGAATTTAGCACTTTTTCTCTCTCAAAAATTAGATTAGGAATTAGGGTTTGTTCTCAATATTATTTCAATTCAATTCAAAGTTCTTCAATTCGGAAATTCCTTTTCTTTTATTCTTTTTTTCTTAGTTTAATTTATGCTCTTTAGTTTCATTAGTTTAATTAGTTTAGTTTATTTGTTGATGTTAATTAGTTTAATTGTTAATTATTTCATGAATTTAATTATGAATTCTATGATTATAATTGATTTCATTTCCATGTTCATGAGTGAGTAGTCAACTTTCTAGGGTAAGGGGAACCTTGAGTAATTAATGGACTAATCAATTTAAATTGTTTCGACTTTGCAATTAATAGTCAAATTCCTATTATTGGCTTGTTTGTTTACAATTGAATTTTGCGCAAATTTAGTTGTAATTTTGGTAATTGTCGAATTTGATACCAAGAGGTAAAAATACCACAATTAGACCACTGAATAATAGGCGGAATTAGTCTAGGCATGAGCGAGAGCCACTAGATGAGTTTTGAGGGAGTCTAAGTTCGAGAGAACTAGTGAGTCCTAATTTGATATAATTGTGAGATTGAACGTTCTTTGTTGGTGAATCCATTAGTTGATTTTTGGTGACCCGAATAACCCTAGACCTTAAATATTAGTTTTAATCATCATCATTTCCCGTAGTTACTTAGTAGTTAATCAGTAGTCAATTAGGTAATCAATAATTCTCAACCAAGGCCCTTTTCATAGATTAAACTTTTTAGAACTAATAGAGTTCAATTTCTTCCCTGAGGATTTGATCCTTACTTCCCTAGCTACATTAGTTGTTTGGTTTATTTTTGATAGGAGTGCGATAGCCTCATCAAATTTTGGCGCCGTTTTCGTTAGTTGGGTTTATACTGTTTTCTTTATTTTATTCCTTAGTCTCAAAGAACTTTTTGGTTCTTTGAGGCAGTTGCTTATCTTTCCTCGGAGTTGTATATTGTGCAAGTTTACAGGTTTATGCAAACCGACCACGAGCCTGATATTTTTTACTTTTCCTGAGCCCGAGCAAGTGTTTCTGAAGCGGTTGATAACTCAAATTCCTACTTACAAGTTACTGTGCCTTTTAGTGATTTGATAACTCAAATTCCTACTTACACTAAGTTTTTGAAAGACATTTTGAGCAGGAAACGTAAGTTGAGTGTGGTGGAGACCGTAGCACTTACGAAGGAGTGCAGTGCTATATTGCAAAACAAGTCTCCACCCAAGCTGAAGGACCCAGGAAGTTTTTCTGTTCCTTGTAACATTGGCCCACTGTTTATTAGATCAAGCTTTATGTGATTTAGGGGCTAGTGTTAGTGTCATGCCTTTGTCTATTTGCAAAAAGCTTGATATGGGTGATTTGAAGGTCACTAACATTACCCTGCAGATGGCAGATAGGACAGTGAAGTACCCTAAAGGTATTTTAGTGGATGTCCTGGTGAGAGTTGGGAAATTCTTTATTCCTGTTGATTTTGTTGTGTTAGATATGGATGAGGATGCTCATAATCCGATTATACTTTGTAGACCATTCTTACACACTGCAGGTGCTGTTATTGATGTCAAAAATGGTAATTTGACTCTTTTTGTAGGAGATGACAAGGTTACCTTCAACCTTGATAGTGCATTGAAATGTCCTATGATAGAACAATCGTGTCATGCAATTTATACTCTTAATGAAATTGTTCTTAATGACTTGCCTCGATCCCCTAATAAGGATCTTCTAGAGGTTCCTTTGTGTTTGGATTCTATTGCAGGTGATGAAGGTGATGCTAATAACAAGCTATGTCAGGATCAAAAGAAAATCCCTCCCAAGAAATGCCGAAAACCTCGAAAATAATCTTCTAATGCTTGTAATGTGAATACGACAAATGATGGGGTTTTTACCAAGGAACCTGAGGCATTTGAGCAACCAATAACTCCTAATTGCTTTGATTGCCTAACTATATGGGGTTCACGTTCACTCTTTGATCCTCCATGAGCTATGAGGTAACACGGTCAAGCTAATGACCCTAAACAAGCACTTCTCGGGAGGTAACCCGAGCTTTCTATCCCTTTTTAACTCTTTTTGTGTATTTTTGGTGTGTTTTAGTTTATTTTCGTAATTTTTAGTTGGTTTGTGTTTGTGTGTTTTTGTGCATTTTTTGGTATAATTGAGTAACTAGGGGTTTTCGGTAGAATTCGAAGTCTAAAGTCTAAGTAAAGGTCAAGGTGAGTGAAAAAGAGAAAGTGAAAATTTGTTAAGTGTCAAAGAGAAGTAAACAAAGTGATCGTGGTGAAACAAGGTAAATGCGGACGCATGGGGGTTTTATGCGCCCGCATCTGACCCCCATAAGTTCAGAAAATTTAGTGAAGAGGGTTGATGCAGACGCATGGGAAGTTTATGCGCCCACATCAGACCTCCAGAAGTCCAGATTTTTTTTCCCGCCTGCATCCGCGCAAGAACATCATTTCGAAACAGTCATAACTATTTCTTTATGACGTTCCACGAGACGTATGACCTACCGTTAGAAATATCTATGAGTCTACTTTCCAATTCAGCAGGAATCAGATTAATAAAAATTATATTTTGTTAGATATGATCGAAATAGTACGAGGTGGTCAAATTTCAATCCGTGTATGCTATATGCAATACCATCTACCACTCACACCTCTTTCTTATCCTTGCACAAATTCATCCTCTCACCCATATACATCATATTACACCCCCATGATTCCCTAAAACCCTCCACCATCTCTCTTCTCTCTCACCTTACTAACCCATAAGTAGAATCGCGCCCCAAACCTTGTGGTTCGTTTCTTGAGCTAGTTCCGACCCATTGCCTCTTTGGTGCCATTGGAGGAGTAGTAGAATGTTATGAGTAATTAAGTGGTATGAGATGAAAGGTTTTTTTAGTGAGATTTGTGGTGGGGATCTAAAGGAGGGTGGAAAAAGATCAATTTTGGTGAAGATTTGTGTGAATTTGGGTGAGTAATGAGGGAGATATAGTAGAGAGAAGTTAGAGAAAATTTAGAGAGAAGGTAGAGAATTATGGAGTTTTGAATTGTAGAGAGAGAAAGAGGAGATAAGAAAATGAGAGTTGAGAGAAGGAGGAAAGAGGAAGAAGAAAGAAAAAGAAGAAGGAGGGGAAGAAATGAAGAGCACGACGCGTGAGAGGGAAGGGTGTGCCGGGCGCCCGGGTCGAGCGCCATTCGCCCGGACTTGGCTGCTCACCCGAGTACCCGAGTGAAATGCCAGTGAAGAGGTTTTTTGCTGAAATTTTGAAAAAAAACTAAGTGTGTGAAAACACGCCGCGCGCCCGGACCGAGGGCTACACGACCGGAGGGCGGCATTCCGCCCGGGTACCTCTTTTTCTAAAATTATTCTAAAAAACAAACTAAGTGCTAAAAAAGCAGTTGCGCGCCCGGACCAAGGGCTATGCGCCCGGACCCTTGCTGTTCGCCAGGACCCACCCGGGCGTACGGCACTTCATGCGTTTTTTCGCCCTTTTTCACCTTTTTACCTAAATTGTACGTGTAATCACACCCAACACACTTGGAAAAATTCATTAGTACCTCACTCTCCTCACCAGTACTAAGAAAAGAGCTAGAGTCCCTACTAGACTATGAAAATGAATAAAGAATAAGCTATATTAAACTAAACTAACTACGGGTTGCCTCCCGCAAAGCGCTTGTTTAGGGTCATTAGATCGACGATGTTACCTCATAGCTTATAGGGGGTGTGGGTCTTGGAGAATAATTTCCTCAACCAGGACAACAACATCACCTTCATAGTAGTGCTTGCGGCGGTGTCCATTAAACTTAAATCGCTCCCCTTTTTCGTTCTGAACCTCCACAAAGCCGTACTTGCTCACTATGGTGACAATGAAAGGACCGCTCCACCTAGACCTCAACTTTCCAGGAAAAAACTTCGATGAGTGTTGCCGTCCCCAAAAGTACTGCTTATCTGCAGATCCAGTATTATCCTACAGCACTATTATTTCATGTAGACTGCCTTCTATAGAGAGATGAGTGTTGCTCGTACAACACCTTTGCGGCTCCCCCTGGGATCCTTATGCCCTCGTTCCAAGGCAACAGGTGGGTCATTGGGTCACTCGTGACACTACGCTACTGGGCCAGCGCGATTCGGTGTACTGCGCTAGCAGGCCAGCACAATTAGGGTTCCCACGTTGTTATAAAAACCTTCATTTCCTTGATTTCTCAAAAACTTTTTTTACTCACTTTCTCCCTTACACTAAAATAATCCGAAATATTGCTTTTCTATCATCTTCATTTTTATAAAGGAAAAATTCATAAAAATAATCCCAACTTTTAACGGTAATCTATTCAAAGACTCAACTTTGATTTATTCAATTTTGGACCTAACTTTGTACTCTATTTTCCATTTTTGGACCTCCCTAAATTTTGACCTGCAAAATCAGGTAATATATATAATCACCCGGTTAATCTATTCCATCATCCTCATCTCGTCATCTTCTTCTTCAGTTCATCCGCTACTACTCATCATCATCACTATTCTTCATGAGCTCATCTCAACAATTGTAGTTAAAAAAAAAAATTGGGAGCGAGGAAGCGAAAAACATGAGAGGTATGGAGAATAACTACAGTTCAATTCAAAAAACCGCACCCAAATCACCACCACGTTCATTCATCTTCATATATCATTGAATCATCTTCTTCCTCACAGATCACAACACATTAAAATCAAATCAAATCAATTTGTAAATAAGGATCAAATGATTAACAAATAACCAAATTAAAAACATAAATTTAACTCTTTCAAAAAAAATATTAGACATAACATTCAACAAAATCAGAAAAAAAAAAGATGAAGAGAGGATTGTAATTGTAAAATGACAGAGAGACTGTAAATATGGAGAATTTGGATTTGGGATTCGTCACTTTTGGAATAGAAGAAGAGCTTCACTCTGCAATTGAAGGCGGTTTACGGAGGTTGAGGTCACCGTGACGGTAGAAGCTACGGAGGAGGCGGTGGACGACGTGAAGGTGGTTACGGAGGTGGAGGCGGTGGTAGATACGAAGGTGACAATTGCAGTGAATACGGTTATAATGGTGGAGACAGTGGAGGTTAATGTGATTTTGCAGTTTCTAGAAATAAAATTCCCCATTCCATATTAATTGGTTGAATTGAATGATCGAATTAAAGTTTTCAATCGGTTGTATGATGAATTATGGAGATTTATTATGCTTGCTGGGAAGATCGTTGTAAAAGAAATGATGAAAATCAGTGGAACAAGAAGAGCAGGATGGAGTTCCAATGGCCATGAGTGAACAAGAAGAGTAGGATAGTAGATGATAAAAAATAGCTGAAGAAGACCAAAAAGAAAAAGTCAATAAAAATGAGATTATAAAAGTCAACAATTCAGCAAAAAGCAAAAAAATGACAACTTGGTAACCAACTCAACAGGTTACGGGTTCGTTGGTCCAAATTTGGAAAATGAGTTATAAAGTTGGGTCCAAAATTGAATAAACCAAAGTTGAGACTTTGAATAGATTACCGTTAAAAGTTGGGATTATTTTTATGAATTTTTCCTTTTATAAATAGTTACTTATTATTATTTTACTATTTATTTTATTTAAAAAGTGGCTACAAACTTTAATAATATTGAAACAATAATTCGACTCTGCCCAAATTAACACTCGAAGACTCCAATCTTCATACGAGAAGTGGTACGTTTCCTGAGAGCCCTAAAAATCAAACTTGTGGATTTGTTGTTGTTGGTTTTTCCGAATCATTTACCGCTTTTATCATTTTATTTTTGTTAAAGGACTTAATTTGAATTAATGTATCACATTAAATCAAGATAAATGTTTTGGACAAATTGTATCATGCGAGGAACCTTGAATTAATCCTAACAACGGTTTGACTAAATTAATTAGTTTCATTTGATTTCACCTTAATAATAGTAATTTTGTATTAGGTTGTAATTAATTACTTGGTTCTTTGTATAACTTGTGTATGATTGAGAGAAAACTAGTAATGGCTGCCTACAAGCTAATATGACGCACTCTGCCATATTAGTACCTTCACCCCCGAATCCAATCTTTGGTTCGTAAGATCATAACTTGGAGTCATCCCCATGGGATCGACAGGGTTATTCGTGCAATTTAGATTATCGTCCCATATTCGTGTCCCATTCGTAATCAATCTAAATACACGGTTTATGAGTTTGATTCCTAAAACTCATTGTCGACTCCTTACTAGCATCGTCCGTATTCGTTGATATTATCTCACTCGACAAAAGAAAACTAAAAATTAAAAAAAAAAAAACACTAAAATAGGGTAGCGCGACAAACTTTGTCACGCTAACATCGCAACATCACAAAGTTTGCTGCGTTACACCTGCAGCATGACAAACTTTGTAGCGCTGCACAGTCAGCGTGACAAACTTTGTCACGCTACGTTGCCAGCGCGACTGAAATTTCTGCGCTCCCGTTTTTTGCAAAATATGTCTAAAAAAGTCCATTTCACCTTTCCTTAAGCCAATTTTTTAGGTCTAAATCGACCTATGGACGGTTTGGGGAAGGTGACAAAAAAATTTTGGGACCCTAAAATCCGGGGCCCCTACAGAAAGCTTAAATTGTTAAAGAAAGTCATCCATACTAAAATTCTAGAGAGAATAAGGGTTTTTGGATTCCTAGGTCTAAAAATATGATAAAAACTAGTTAGGGTCGTGCCCCCTTTACATAGAGTATATATAGTATTTAGGTTTTATTAAAATAAAACCCACGAAGCAAAACCACGAAGAAAAGCCGAACGGATCAAAATCCGCTTCACCTGCACCCGCATAGGTCGAATCCAGTTTGTTCCCTGCGCCCGCATGGTGAATAATGAGTGAGTTTTGATACTTCTGATCTATTTTGCAAGCGCATAGGTTAAATGGGGATTAAAGGGTTGCGCCCGCATGAACCAAGTTGAGCAACATTTTGATGACCTTGCTTATTTCTTCGCTCGATTTTTCGAATCTCGTTTGTGACTTGGCACGCATCCCGAGGCAAGTACTTTTTGACTCATTTTAGCTTCCTATGACTTCATAACTCTCTATTACGCTCCTGTAACATATAAATAAAACCAAAAGCCACGCGTAATAACCGAAAAGTACAAAATAATCAAAAAAGGTTCTAAAAGTCAACTAAAGACGCTAAAACCGTCCCAAAACATAACTTAACATCAAAAGACGATATTTCGTCAAAACAAAGCCACAAACTTAACTATTTAGCACAAGAATCAACCGAAAATGAGGGAAAAACTCAACATAAAACACGTATATCAGCATTTAATCCTATTAGTTCTAAAAAATTTAAACTGTGTAAGGGGCCTTTGAATGTTGAATTAAGACTAAAAAGTTAACTAAAACTAGAACTGAATCGATTAATGGAATGAATTTATGACTAAGCCTAGGACATCGATTCACAATAGATTGACAAATGAATTCCACACAATTAATTAACAGAGTATCAATTTCCTTGAATTAAGGTCCACAAATTCTCTCGAATCTAGTCTCCTTCAATGTTCCTCTAATGGCTCTCGATCACTTACACTCGTTTTGCCTATTGTCCTTATGATCTAATTGTGGTAATCTTACCTCTCAGCATCGATTTTAACAATATCAAACTAACAATTAAACCTGACCAGTATTTAACTGAAAGCAAAAAAGGTTAACAACAGGAATTCAAGAACATTAATAGCCAAACTAATAATTATGAGCAAAACATCAAAAATCAATCCATGGATCCCCTATTCCTAGAAAAGGAACTACTCACTCATAATTGAAAGCATAAAAACTAAAACAATGAAAGAAATTAAAGTCATAAACATATATTAAACTAAACAAACCAACAAAAATCAAGAAAATTAAATCTACCATAAAACTAATAAAACTAAGAGCATAAATTAAAACTAATAATAAACAATAATAAAGAACAGGAATTAAGATTGAATGAAACCTGAATATTATTGATTGAATGATTGAATAAAGTTCCACACTTAAAGAGTATTTTAGACTAAAACTAGGGTTTTTAAAGTGTAAAAGCGTAAATGACAATTAGGAGTCTAAAACATGAAGTACTAAGGCCTAACACGAATAAAAACATGCGGAAATCCCCCTTGCAGCCACCCGCCCGGAGGGGTCCGGGCGTGCAGCCCCTACTCGGACGCTCAGCTTCGATCCAGGTGAACAACTTCGCCTTGGCTTGTTTCTCGGTTTTTGCTCGTTCTTCCTTAATTACTTCTTTAATTCTTCATTTGGCACTCATAATATTCAGTAAATCTTCCCGAATGACTTTAACTCTTCACTAACTTCTTCAAGTGCTTCAAAAGGCTCAGAAAATAACGAAAAATCATCGATTCCTGTAAAATCTTATAAAAAGTACAACAAACACTCAAAATAGCAAAAGTTAGTAGAAATGGCTCAAAAGAGCCGTATTAGGGCTAAAAATCAATCGGGATCGGGGGTAAATTACATGTCAAATATCAACTTATCAACCAACAACGCCACGGAATAAAAAGTATGCATCAAAGGGCTCGAGGCCGCTATAGCTCTGAAAGTCCACAAGTTAAGGGTTAATGGAGATTCTTCATTAATCAAATCTCCAGAAGATGGAAAGTTAGAAGTGAGAATGAAAAAGAAAAGAAAAATAAAGAACGCTTAGCTTGTTACTTAGATGGTCCATGAGGGGGTAGTGAGAAATGTGCTGGATGCGATCGAAAGCCAGCATGCTAGGCTGCCATTCCCGTGGAGCCCACGTATGCCTTTTGGAGGACACCTGTTGTACATCCTCTACCTCCACGACATCATCGTCTGAACTAGACTTGCAAAATTCAAGGATTTTTAGCAGAAATTTCGGCAGCATAAGGCTGTATATGGACTTTTCCCACACATAAACCATGAATTATGGTTACCTAGCTACCTGCAATAAACATTGGAAGGCTCAAAGCCATAACAACAGCCAACATAACCAACATTTTTAGTCTTTCTTTTCAATATAAGCATCATTTCATAATTGGTAAGAAAAGCGGAACTAGCATGAGAAATGCGGATTTAAAAAAATAGCATGAAAAAACCATCATTTGCTCCTAATGTCAAGAATGGAGCATTACATGATCAGCATTTTAGGAATTTGAAAAAACTAATTTTTAACTAAAATTTGAAACATTAGCTCCTATTTTCGATCCATTCATTTCAAGGTATGTTGAACATGGTTTTTATTTCAACAACACAAGAATGATATTTTGACTCGGGAGGACCAAAGATGGGTTAAAATTTTCCTATTAACACGATGAAACTAGCTTATATAGCATACGTAAATTAGTGTTCGGTTTTTGCGTAAATTAGCTCGAAATCCATAATTTTTTGCTAAATCATGCCATTTCGAACCATCATCATCATTGACACACAAGAATCAAGATAATGCCCAAAAGAAGCCAAACAATCATCATTTAGTTCATTTCATTTCATATGAACTACGTGAAGCCTATGAAATAAAATCAAGAAAATTCTCAAAAATCACCAAAATTCAATTCATGCCATTTTTGGTCTAAGAATGCATTCTCATCAACAATTCAACAAGGTTATCAAAGTTCTCATTCATTCATCCACTCAGAATCGTACCCTCTACTTCACTACTTCATACCCTAACTAACAAGTGGAGTTCTTGCTCAAATCACACTTCTTTTGGTTTAAATCACTTCTTATGTGTTCCATTTCACTCATAGAAGTAAAAAATTGTGGTGATTTCGACATTCATGGACAAAATATAGAAAACCCAAGTGAAAACCTAACTAGCACTCACTAAGTGGTCTAGCACTCGTCTCGTGCTCCTAGGCGCTGGTGGGGCGCTTTGGCGCTCAACCTTGAGCGCTATGGCACTCCTCCGGCAGTACGACGCTCACTGACGTCACTTCCACCCCTATAAATACTCAACCCTTTCCGGCCACACTTTCTCACTTTGACATCATTCATTCACACATCGACTTCTTCGAAACAAATCTTCACTTCACGATCTCTCTCTAAACGCTCTCTCTCGATTTTAGGCCATACCTTGAAAATCGTGGCTTTCTCCCTCTTTCTCCCACAAATTACTTCTAAAACAACCTTCATCACATTAAACTTTAGTATTATTATTATTAATTATATTATTATAATCATTATTTTTCAAGCTTTTGGTTCTGAGAAGTTATCGATGAATTGCACGAAAGGTACTTGAAATGAGCCCAACAACATCAAAATCTCCATCTTGACTAATTAATAATTTGACTAATAATTAGTATAACCTTTAAGTAGAAACATGTTTTGGGATTTCCTCGATTCCATGCTAAATGTTTACTACTTTAAATCACAAAGAATTAATGATTAGCTCAAAAGACTTAAAAGCATGTTATAATTAATGTAAAGATTAAAAATGTAACACCCTGGATTTTCCTTAACTTTCTACTTCCTAATTTTTCCGGAAAACATGTTAAACTAGTAGATATTACATTTATTAAACTACTATATATGGAAAAACCAAAGTATTACCACCACTGTTATAACGGCTAAGGCTTTTATCAAAGTACTACAGCGAAAGTCTTTAAAACAAAAACAAATTAAAACTAAACTTCAAACAACTTTAAAATAAAATCAACTTTAAATTTATTACACTTCGGAACCATATTAATGGCCCTTTAAAACCAAACCAAAATTAATAATCAGAAATCTTTCAAAATCCAAAACAATCAAATAAACGTTAGTCTCCGAAAACAATTGAAATAAAGTAAAACTACAACCACATCAAGCGCTCTCACTCCATCCCATCATGAAATAACTTACGCCCACTTGTACCTGCAGCTTTCCCTATTCTAGACAACTACTCACCACAAGTGGGTCATCGTAGGGCCAAGTCCAAGACAAAGCCATGCACACAAAGTAAACAGTCAGCAAAGCTGAGGACATAACTACTAAAGAATATGCAATAGCAATAAGAAATAAAACATGCACTCAACTTACCTTTGACAACCTTCTTACCTGTACATGGATTCAATAAAATTATTATTATTAAATTTAACTTTTGGATTCAGCATCGAACGGGTTTTCTTTCCTTTAAAATCACCCTATTGGGCACCAACTTGGGAGCAACTCCAAGAAGGTATCACCTATGTCACACGAGGTGACGGATATCCAGCGCATTTATAATATAAAAGAGTACAACGTCTTGTACTCCAATTAGAAGTCATAGATCACTGTTCCATATGACTCCCCCCTTTGTTCATACTCAAGGTATATACGTTCCAAGAGTTTTGGTGTGAATCCTCTTACACTTTACGTGATATAACAGGTTTAACATTGTTATGACTCTCATGCAACATCACATAGGGACATGCATATAATCAAGCAACCATATTCATTATCTTTACTTTAAGGTGCTTCCAAATCAACTTATGTGAGTCCTTTAATTAAATTGAACCTCTTGTACCACGCATTAGCTGTGAGTGGCTAACAACTTACTTTCTTTTTGACCACACATTAACTGTGAGTGGTATTATAACTTACTTTATTCTTGACAACACATTAAACCGTGAGTGGTATTATATGCATAAATAATTGCTCATTACTTCTATTAATCATGTGAACAAATTCACTACTATCTTTCTTGTTGATTACATATCTAATCAACTTTAAAAATTATCTTCTTCCTTTATACATAAAACTGTTGGCCAAACTATACTGATGAGAACATTCCAATTCAAGCTCATGAAAAGTTAAACTGTCTGTTTAACACGGAATGTCATTAACATTAAAGCATGCTACTAATAACTTGTCATGCACATATATTCATGAACCAAAACAAGCATATAAGATTCATATAAACCAGAATTTCTCAAGCATGCATTCTATACTCCTATGTTTGCCTTTAGCACTTACGTACCTTGTAAAATAGCTGTGCTCCGCCACAACTCTAGAAGTGGACTAAATCAAAGTCTCCTACACAAGGAAAACCGAGCTAAATTAAAAATCTTGTTGACTAAATTCTACAACAACCTTAACCAACTTCTAAATTTGGAAACTTTGTCCAAAACATTCCTTATTTGGTCTCTATTCAATTCCATACTTCAATTTTCTTCTCTACTGCAATTCTACTTAATTTTCGGGACTTGATTATACTTTATAAAACCTTAATAAAATTTTCATGCCACCTTAGAAAAGTGGACAGCAATCTAAACTTATCAAAACTCCTTGAAAACTTCCGAAAATGACACAAATCGATCATATAATGTATTACCTTACTTACATGATCAATTTATGCTATTTACATACTTTAAAAGGCTATTTAATTAATTTATAAAATCTGGACAGCATGTTAAACATGCTTAAAACCACTCTTAAACATCATAAACATACTAAAATATATATATTTCATCATAGAATCGATGTATGATCATACTAGTGCAATTTGGGCACTTTAAACTCAATTTAACTTGATTTTATTAAAATTTCAGATTTACTTCTTAACTTTAAAGTCATGAAAAACTTATGAAAACATCATGATTTCATGTCAAAACACTTCTACAATCTACTAACATGTTTATAAAGTCAATCTAGGCTTTAGAACACTTTTTCATATGTTAAACATGTTTATAATATTTATTCAACTCAAATTCATTATTATAAAATTTTGACAGCTTTATAAAACAAGTCTAAAACCCGGAAAAATCAATCTAAACTAAATAACAACATCATAAATTTATCCAACAATAATTTATGATCATACTATCGAAGTTTAGAACATAAAAATCATAAAAATCATAACTTTATAAATTTTTCAAACCCTAATTTATAATTTCATCAACAACAAATTTAATTCATGCATTAAAACAATTCATACTTATATCAAAACATGATTAAACTTATAAAAACATGATTAAACACAATTATAATCATAAATTTGTAAAATTGAATCAAAAAATAAAGAAGTAGAAAAAAAAATTTCTTCTATAAAAGTCGAAAATATACCAAACGGGGAAGGAGGACCGGCAGTGGTGGCCAGCTGGTGGCGCACGGCGGCCGGCTGGCTGCTGCGGCGGGGTCCTGCTGGGCGCGGATCCCGAGGCTCCAATTTATTTTATTTTCGATCTTAAACCCCTTTTCTTTTTTTATTTTTTTTCTCAAAAGTTTTGGAATCCTAATTGACTAGTATGATCAGTAAAATTTGGAATTTTAGGTTTTGTAGAGTATTTATAGGCCTCAAAATAAGATTTTGGTGGGGCCCATAAACACTCCTAAGTAAATTAGGAAACCTTAAAAAATAACTATTTTTAGAAGTTTTACATATATTTTTAATCATAAAAATACTATTTAAGAATGCAAATAATACTTTTAACCAAAACTTTATTATTTACTATATTTTTGTTAATTTCTTTTTATTTAATACTTTTATTGAACATAATTTTCGATAAAAATACTAAAATTATACGAATAAATACGAAGGTTATACGTATGAAATACAAAAATACTTTGTTTAAATACGTGAAAATGTGGGGTGTTATAAAAAATAATTAAATCCTAAAACGATCACCCAAGCATGTGAAAATTGGAAATTATGAGTGCATTAACTAAAAACCCGCCTAGCCTTATTTCTATGTGTTTTAGGTCGAAACCGGAAATATTAATGCTATAACTCGAGCTTATGTTTATGAAAATACATATGGGGACAAGTAGAGGCCGCTATACGCGGGCGGGACAATGTGGCCTACTCATGTCCTTAATCACCCACGTCCCCGAATCCAGATATATGAGACCTTCTTATCCGTAGCGGTCAATTTGCCTTTGGGCTAGACCTAATGGGGTTCCGTGATCTCCCGAAAGGAGTATATTGGCGACTTCCCTACTTGGGTTTTAAGCTTTTATACTCACTCCCTAATCCAAGCATACTCATACTATACAACGAACTAAAGACATTCAATGTCCGTAAAAAGGGCATGTGGCCCCCCATAGCCCCGGGTCCACAGATATGCCAAGGAGGATGCCCAATGTCTCATTTGTTAAAGATAAATTAGATCCTATGAGGGCCTCTGATTGGGAGAGATTAGAGAGGTTGCTCCCATTGATGATTAATGATGTGGATACTAGTGGAAGGAAAAGGTCAAGAGAAGGAGAGGTCAACAAGGGAAAATGGAAAAGACAAGAGGAGGAGGCACCAAAGAAGAAATGGGTGCCTACGAAGAAGGTTGAGGAAGGAAAGGGCTCGAAGACGGGAGACTCTAAGGATGATTAGAAATGATTGCTCTGCTCTTTAAACCTTTTATAATTATTCATTGAATAAGGCCTGCGTGTCACTTATCATTTATTGCAAATAATATGTAAACATTTATTTTGTAATTAATCAGGTTCTATTACAATATTAAATAAATGATACATTATCAATTGTATAGTCGTGACTTATTGTATATGAGAATAAACATAGGTGTAACACCCTGAAATTTCCTAACTTCTTACTTCTTATTTTTCCGAAAAACATATTATAATTATTAAGGATTATATTTATTAAAACTTCTAAACATGGAAAAACCAAAGTATTACCACCACCGTGATAACAGCTAAGACATTTATGAAAGTACTACAACGGAAGTCTTAAAACCAAAACAACTTTAAACTAAACTTCAAAACAATCTCAAAATAAAAATCAACTTTAAACTTATCACACTTCGAAACAATATTAATGGCCCTTAAAAACCAAAACCAAAAGTCTTTAGAAATAAAACCACATCCAAAGTAAATGTTAGTCAATCATAAGCAATAAGATAAAGTAAAGCTACAAAACACAGCAAGCACTCTCACTCCAACCCATCATGAAATGACTTATGCCCACTTGTACCTGCAGATTTTCTTTTACTAGACAACTACTCAGCACAAGTGGGTCATTGTAGGGCCAAGTAAAAGACAAATCCATGCACACAAAACATACAGTCAGCAAAGCTGAGTACATAACTACTAAAGACTATGAAACAAACAATAAGAAATAAAACATGCACTCAACTTACCTTTGACAACCTTTTACCTGTATATGGACTCAACTAAATTAATTATTATATTTAAACTTATGGATCCTACATCGAACGAGTTTCCTCCTTAAAACCATCACCCTATTGGGCACCAACTTGGGCGCAACTCCAAGAAGGTATTACTATGTTACATAAAGTGACGGATATCCAGCGCATTAAACGTCTTGTTCTCCAATTAGAAGTCATAGATCACTATTTCATACGACTCCCCCCATTGTTCATACTCAAGGTGTATACGTTCCAAGAGTTTTGATGCAAGCCCTCTTACACTTTTCGTGGTTAACCGGTTTAGAAATGTTATGTCTCACATACAACATCACATAAAAGACATGCATCAAATCAAGCAAGCCAAATTAATTGTCTTCAATTTAAGGTGATCCAAAATTAATCTCATGTGTGTCCTTTAATTAAACTTAACTTCCTTTACCACACATTAACTGTGAGTGGCTAATTACTTACTTTCTCCTTGACCACACATTAAACTGTGAGTGGCAACATGTCTAAAATAATTGCTCATAACTTCTTTTAATCATGTAAATAAAATCCACAACTACCTTTCTTGTTGATTAAGTAACTAACCAACTTAAAATATACTTCCTTCCTTTATTAATAAACTATTGGCCAAATTAATCTGATCATACCATTCGTATCCAAACTTATAAGAATTCATATTACTATTTAACATGGAATGCCAACATCCAATACAAATCATGCTTATAATAAACTTCTCATGCACCTAAATTCATGATTCAACAAGAATAACAATATTTCATACAATCAAGGATCATCCATGCATGAATTCTAGCTCTTATGTTTGTCTTAGTACTTATGTACCTTGTAAAGTAATGGTGCTCCGCCATAACTTCTAGAAGTGGACTAGCTCAAAGTCTCCTACATAAGGAAAAACAGAAACTAAATTAAAACCTTGTTGACTAAATTCTACAACAACTATAAACTAACTTCTATGTTGGAAACTTGTCCAAAACATTCCTTATTATATGGTCTGTATTCAATTCCATACTACACTTTACTTTTCTATTGTATGATTACTTGGTTTTCGGGACTTATTTATGCTTTATAAAACCTTAGTATAATTTTTATGCCACTTTAGAAAAGTGGACAGCAATATAAAATTACCGAAACTCCATGAAAAACTTCAAAAACAACATAAATCAATCATACAATGTATTACTTAATTCATATGATCAATTTATGCTAATTACATACTTTAAAAGCTTAATTATTCACTTTATAAATTCTGGACAGCATGTTAAACATGCTTAAAGTCACTTTTAAACTTCATAAAACATACTAAAAATTATATGTAACATCATAGAATTTATATGTGATCATACTAGCATAATATGAGCACTTAAGACTTACTTTAACTTGTTTTAATAAAAATTTCAGATTAATTTGTTAACGTTAAAGTCATGAAAAACTCATAAAAACATCATAATTTCATGGCAAAACTCTTGTACAATCATCTAACATGATTATGAAACCAATCTATGCTTTAGAGTAATTTTTCATAAGCCAAAACATGTTCATAATATTTATTCGATTGAATTTCATGATTATGAATTTTGGACAGCAACTTATTTAATTTTCAAATCCATTAAAATTAAATCTAAACTTCATAAAATCATCATAAATTCACACAACAATAATTCATGACCATAATATAGAAGTTTAAGCCATAAAAACTCATAAAAATTATCATAACTTTCATGATTTATAAACCATAATCTAAAATTCCATGAACAACAATTTAATTTATGCCTTAAAATAAATCATAACTTTATTAAACATGCTTAAAACTTATAAAAGCATGATTAAACATAAATATGAACATGAATTTGCAAGATTGAATCCAAAAGAAAGAAGGAGAATTTTTTTATTTTCGTAAAAGTCCGGAAATACCATAAGGGGAGGAGTAATGCCGCCACAGGTCCGGCGAGGTGGCTCCGACAATGGTCCTGTGGCACGATTCCCGAGGTAAAAAACCCCTAACTCTTTTCTTTTTTTTTTGTTTTTCCGAAACAAAAACTGCAGCAATTTGTTTTTTTTTTTCGTAAACACTTCTCTCTAAATTTTTGGAATTCTAATGATAACTTATGAGCATGAAAATCTGAAAATTTGGGCTTTAAAGGGTATTTAAAGGCCCCAAACTAGGATTTGGAAAAGCCCATACTTATCCTAACAAGTGGAAATTACCTTTAGGCCCATGCCTCGAATTAAATTAGGAAACCCTTAAAAATTCAATTTTTAGAAGCCTTTTAAATATTTAAAAACATAAAATATTATTTATGAACACAAATAATTATTTTTAATTAAAACATATTTATTATTTATTTTATTTATTTTATTAGTATTAATTTCTTTTCATTTAATATTCCTATTGAACATAATTTTTTCAATAAAAATCTTCAAATTGTACGAATAAAATACAAAAATACTTTCTTAAAATACGTCAAAATGTGGGGTATTACAATCTACCTCCCTTAAAAGAAGTTTCGTCGCGAAACTTTGTGTAGGTTAGTGTATGGAATTTGAATAGAGACTGCATTTAGTTTAAACTTTCTTACTTAAATACTATGTTGTTGTAGACCTTAGACACTTACTTGACAACTTTTTAGTAGACAAATATAAAACTTCTTACTTAAAAGTCGCAGAAACTCATAAAAACTTGCAAAATTAAGGGTAAACGAGAGAAAAAACAGCGCGCGAAAAATAGGTCGCTTTCTACCCCCCTTAAAATTCGAGTTACGTCCCCGTAACTCTACTACTAACCTGAAATAGCTCTAGGTATTTTCTCTCATCATATCTTTAGCTTCCTAAGTACCTTCTTCGGTTTCTTGGTTAGACCACAACACCTTCACTATTTTGACACTCTTTCTACGAGTATCTCTGACCTTACTGTCTGGGATTTTAATTGGCCTCTCTTCATAGGTCAAACTTTGGTCTAATCTATTGTTTCAGGTTGTAACACATGTGACTCGTCCGGCACATACTTTCTTAGTTGAGACACATGAAAACATTGTGAATCTTGCTCAACTGCATTGGTAATGCTAACTTATAAGCTACCTTTCCAACCCTTTGTAAGATCTCATAGGGTCCTATTTATTTTGGGCTCAATTTTCCTTTCTTTCCAAATCTCATCACTCCTTTCATTGGAGATACCTTAAGTAGCACTTTATCGCCAACTTCAAACACAACTTCTTAGCGCTTTTCGTCCGCATAGGACTTTTGTCTATCTTGTGCTGCCTGAATCTTTGCTTGTATTACTCTAATTTTCTCAGTGGTTTCTTCTATCAATTGAGGTCCTTGAATCACTGTCTCACTTATGTTGTTCCAACACAAGGGGCTCCTACACTTCCATCCATATAAAGCCTCAAAAGGTGCCATGCCAATACTTGCATGGTAACTATTGTTGTATGAAAACTCAATGAGATCCAAGTGATCCTCCCAAATCCCTTGAAAGTCCATTACAAAAGCCCCTAGCATATCCTCTAAGGTTTGTATGGTTCTCTCTGTTTGTCCATCAGTTGCTGGATGGAAAGGTGTACTCTTCTTCAATGTTATACCAAAGTTCTCCTGAACACTTTTTCGGAATTTCGAAAGAAACCTAGAATCTCTATCCGACACGATATCCATTGGAACTCCATGTAGCCTCACAACCTGTTTTATGTAAGCCTTTGCAAGTTGTTCCATCTTCCAAGTCTCTTTCATGGGTATAAACACTGCTGACTTAGTAAGTCTATCCACCACTACCTGTATGGTATCATTCTAATTTTTTGATTTTAGCCAGCAAGTGACAAAGTCCATTGATATGCAATCCCATTTCCATCCTGGTACTTCAAGTGGTCGGACTTCTCCTTGGGTTCTCTTATGCTCAAATTTGACCTATTGGCAAGTAAGACATTTACTTATAAATTTAGCCACTTCTCTCTTCATCATAGGCTACCAATACATCTTCTTTAAATCCTTATACAGTTTATCGCCTCCAGGATGCACTGAATACGGTGTATTATGACCCTCCCCCATGATTCTTTGTTTCAAATCTTCACATTTCTATGGTACAAACCACCTTCCTTTATACCTTAAACTTCCATCCTCATGAATCTTAAAGTCCATAGCTTTTCTTGTCTTCAACTTTTCCTTAATCGTGTCCAATTTCACATCCCCCTCCTGGTTCTTCTTAATTTCGTCAAATATTGTTGGTAGGATTTTAAGATTACATAGAATTCCGTCCAACTCTCCTTCCTTCACTATTTCCAAGCTCAATCTCTCAAAATCCTTACACAGTTCATTAGCAACCACCAAAGTATTCACTCCATGCTTCGTTTTACGGCTTAAAGCATCGGCTACCACATTGGTTTTCACTTCATGGTACTGGATATCTAAGTCATAATCCTTGATCAACTCAAGCCATTTATTTTGTCTCATATTTAAATCCTTTTGACTGAAAAGGTACTTTAAACTCTTGTGGTCTGTGTATATTCTACATTTCACCCCAGACAAGTAATGCCTCCATATTTTAAAAGCAAACACAATAGCTGCTAACTCCAGATCATGAGTAGGGTAGTTCACCTCATATGGTTTCAATTGCCTCGAGGCATAAGCTATCACCTTTCTATTTTGCATTAACACACATCCTAAACCATTTTAGAAGCATCACTATACACATCATAAGAGTCGCTTCCATCTGGCAAGGTCAGCACTGGAGTTGTAGTCAAACGCACTTGTAAAGTCTGAAATACCTCTTCACACTTATTACTCCATTCAAATTTACAGTCTTTCTTCATTATTGAAGTCATGGGTTTAGTAATCCTCGAAAAGTCTTTCACAAATCTCCTGTAATAACCTGCTAGCCCTAAGAAACTCCGTACATCCATTACATTCTTAGGTGTAGGCCACTCCTTAACTGCTTCAATATATGTTGGATCTACTTCAACTCCCTCTTTAGACACAATATGCACCAAGAATGCTACTTTCTCCAACTAGAACTCACATTTCGAGAACTTAGCATACAATTCATTCTCCCTTAATATCATCAAGATGGTCCTCAAGTGTTCTACATGTTCTTCCTTACGCTTAGAATACGCCAAGATGTCATCACTGAAAACGACCATAAAGTTATCTCAAAACTGTTGGAAAATTCTATTCATTAGATCCATAAAAGTTGCTGGCGCATTGGTTAATCCAAAAGGCATAACAGTGAACTCATAATGTCCATACCTAGTGCGAAAAGCAGTTTTCGGTATGTCCTCATTAGCAATCCTCAGTTGATGGTATCCTGACCTCAACTCAATTTTCGAAAACACAGTAGCTCCTTTCAATTTATCAAACAAGTCATCAATCCTCGGTAATGGATACTTATTTTTTATTGTCACTTTATTCAGCTCCCCATAGTCAATACATAACCTCATACTCCCATCATTCTTCTTCACAAACAGTACTGGTGCTCCCTAAGGTGAAGCACTAGGCCTAATGTAACCCCTTTCCAACAAGTCTTGCAACTGCTCCTTCAACTCACTCATTTATGCAAGCGCCATCTTATAGGGTGTTTTGGAAATAGGTGCTGTTCCTGGGACTAAGTCTATGGTAAAATCAATTTCTCGTTTAGGTGGCATTCCCGGAATCTCCTCCGGAAATACGTCAAGAAAGTCCCTTACTACCTCAATATCCTGAGGCTTAGCAGTCTCAATATGATCCACATCTCTCACGCTAAAAAGGTAAATTGGAAAACCTTTCTTCACAAAGCTACCAGACCTCATTACTAACACTATTTTTTGTGTTTTGGTCTTCCTGCCCTCCAATAACTCACCTTCTTACCCATATTAATCAACGAGATCTTCTGTGGTTCACATAGAATTCCAGCCTTATGTTTACTCAGCCAATCCATCCCTAGGATCACTTCCAAGTCACCTAAATCAAACTTGATTAGGTTAGCCTTACTCAACTCCCTCGATTTCAATAGGAACATCTTGAAATCTCCTTGAATACTGCACTTCTTGTCCTGAAGGTAACACTATTGACATATCTATTGCATCTACTTTTCCTAACATAGGTTTTAACTTTTCTAGAATCTTAGTGGAAACAAAAGAGTACGTTGCACCATAATCAAACAATACTTTAACAGGAAGAGAGTGAATAAAAAAAGTACCAGTGATCACATCCTTATTAGCATCCGCTTCACTTCGAGCCATCACATTCAGCTTGCCAGTAGTTGAGGTCTTAGTCTGTCCACCTCCATTCCCACTCCCATTCCTATTTCCGGCTTGAGGTGTTACCTTTCCTCCCATATTTCCTTGAAAACCCTTTTGTTGTTCCCCGGTTGGATTCCCCCTAGCTTGAGAATTCTGTCCCTCTTTTCTTTTGTTCTTAGAGAAGCACTCATACTCACGGTGTCCATGTTTGTTACACATCCGACAAGTCATTGGATTCCCTGCACAATCCTTTCCTGGGTGATTGTTAGGACCCTTGTTACAATAATACACACGCCCTCCTTGATTAGCCACCTGAAATCTATTCCCACTAGAACAAAAATGCCCTAAAACACCTCTCTTTTGAAACATGTTATACTTACATATCCGGTTTCTTTGGATAAGAATCATGTTTTTCTTACAACATGTCTCTTAGATACGTAGAAAGAGACATGTTTACTTAAAAAACCGGTTTCTGAGGCTCTCTAGACCCTAAAACTATCATTTGTACAAAAAAGAAAAAACCTGCTGTCAGCCTTTCATCGCAAACCTAATTGGGGGTTTTATATTCATTCATTCAACTTTCTCTACTCTTGGCTTCTTCCTTCACTTCACCACCCCTAAACCCTAGATCCCCAAAATCTTAACTCATGCTCCTTCCCTTCTATCTAAATCATTCGAAATTTTCTTATCCCCAACTTATAAATAATAAAGGGAGTTTTTTTTTTTTTTTTATTTCAATATCTAAAATGAAATAAAGCTGCTGAAATTCGTGTATGTTTGTGATATTTTTCATTGTTTTTTAAATTATACAGAGAATAGTGGGTAGAAGAACAATTTGGACGAGTCCTAAACCTTGTAGCGTTCGAAGACACGCCGAGGAGGAGGTGGTATAGCGCGAGGAAGCTTTTGAGGATTGGGTGATTGTGCATGTAGTTTGATTGCAGGTTAGGGTTATTTGATTCTTTGATACGTTGATTTAATTGGTTAAATTAAGGGTTTTAGCTTTTTTGTTATTTTTTTTTTCAAATACAATTAATTTTTAGGGGTGTGCAAGTTAATGGATCACAATGGGATAGTTCGTGGGTTTCAATCTGTAGGAGACAAACTCAAATCATTTGTTTTAATTTTAATTTCAGTAATTTGTTTTCTCATCCACTTTTATGTTGTTTAATTTTGATGGTGTTGTTGATAAATGATTTTTTTTTGTGTGTGTGTGTGTTTTGTTAAGAGGTTGTATTGACTCTTTTTTCATATGCTCACCTTCTTTGTTGAAATGCATCTAAACACGAGAATATGAGCATTCTTTTGTGTGTGTGCATTCATGCATTTAGTGTTCTTCATCCTTGATTTTTATACTTGTATTTTACATATTTAAGAATATTTTGCCATTGCCACTATACCCAATAATCACATGAAATGCTTAAATGCAATTTTTGGGCAAATTTGGCTTCAATCTAAGCCTTTTTTAGTGCAGATATGAGTTCCAATTTGACTTCTAAAGGATGGGAATTGAGTGAAAGGATTTTGGCATTGAGTGGGTTGTGAAGAAGGTGATGGCTTGTTACTATGTGTTTACAGAAAACTTTGAAATAGTAGTGGATTCTTAACATGGTATTACTATGCAAAACATGTTCTAAATTGTATTTTTCATTGTTTTGCTTGACAAGCACACATGTTAATGTTGCTGATCTTTAGCTCCTACATAGGGTTTATAACTATGATACTTTAAATTGTGAATAATAGCAAGAAGCAGGAATATTTAGTTCGAATTAGTAATTGTTGTAAACTTTGTTAAGCTTATGAATGTGTATAAAAGTGAGGGTAATAAGCACTCTTTCCTTATGGATCAACTTGAATTTTCATATTGTTTGAGCATTTTGTGGACCATTGTTGATAATTCATTATTTTTTCTAACCAACACAAAAATGGCTTCTAATTTTTGTATATTAGTTTCATAGTCAGCATATTGTTTCTTGTTTTAATCCCAACCTAATCCCCGAAAGCCTTCGTTACGGTGTTTGGGTTTTCTTTTCCTTTGTTTTTGTGTTAGTCCAACGACGATTATAACTTCATGTTGTTATTTAGCATTGTAGACAGCCTCAAACCAGCTTTTAATGTGATAACACATGCATTCACTCTGGATAGAATTTTGGGTGTTAGTAAAATTATTGATCAAGATTGTTATAAGTTTTTGCATCAAATGGGATTTTGGGTTGGATAAGATAGATCATAAGAGTCTCTTTTTTGTAATGGTAATGGCTCCATCAAGGCATGTCTATTGATTCCCTTTGTTCAATTCTAATTTAGGTACTGTGAGACTCTTGGCGGGTTAGTTTTAGATCAGCATTTTGCTCAATTTCTTGTCGAAGTATTTTCATGTAGAAATTTTTTTGGGATTTTGGGCACTACTTCTAATCTCATATTTCTGTGCCTCTGCTTGTTTTTGAATTCATTTTATTTGACTAAACCGAATTGAACTCAGTGAATCTCATAAATAAAATTGAACTTCAATTCTTTGAATAATTCAAAGTGTTTATGTTGTTTTTATGCTATGTAAGTAGTTTGTATGCTTTATAACATAATGCTCACTTGATCATTCTATACATATAATTGTTGCCTTACAACTATTGTTTGCGCTTGTATTATTGTGGAACATGTTAAGCTAAAACAATTTTACTTCATTGTTCCAAATTGCATTTCTTTTCTTCCAGCTTTCAATATTGAAGATATGGTTATGGCCGTATGGGGCATGCACTTTACTAGTAGGGATACTATTTTTGATGCTGAATTATCTGTGGTCGGCCTGTGACAATGCATTGACAACCGACAGTAAAGTTAGCGTCATATTTTCGTCTATAAGGCCTCCACTAATCATCCTTTCACTGTAGTGGTCATCTCCTCATCACCACTCGCCGGAGTCTTTGTTTAGGTCAGTTTTTTCGTTCTTTTCTTCTTATTTGTCCCTGCTTTTCTTTCATTCTCTTCTTCTGATCTGATGGAGTCTCTTGTTCTTCTCTTTTTTTACTCCACTCTTATTATGTTTTCTGTTTGTTAGCAGGCTATTGGAAACTGACCCCGCAATTGGAAGCAACTGATGTTATTGCAAACTAACCCCACAACCCGAAGCAATTGATGTTAAGGACTGCAATTAGGCTTGAAAGTGTTTTTGATTAATGAAATATATAGTATATATTATAATGGACCAGTAAGAATATTTTTTGGTTTGTTATGTTTATACTTTGTACTGTGTAGTATCCTTTGTATATACTCAAATAATACTACCACTAATGATAATAACAATAATTTTTTAGTTCATAAATTTATTACTATTTAAAAAAAAAAAAAATAATTGGATACCTAAGAGATAGGTTATGAACAATAACACCTCTCTTACACCAACCTACCAAACCAGTTGTGAATAAGAACTTGTTTCGTAGACTAAGTTAATAGACCGGGTTTTACTTTCTACATGTTTCTTTGATGCAGGACTAAAGAAATAGGTTGAAGTTAATAAATGGTCTCTTTGCTAAACATAAGAGACAGGTTGTAAAACCTGGTTTCTTAACATAAGACACGTTTTCGCTAGAGATGTGTTGGTTTCTAATCTCTTTGGCTTTTTTGACCGGTCTCTTAAGGCATTTTTGTTCAGGTGTTCCATTTTCAGAATTAGGCTTTCTAAAGTTTCCCCTATTACCTTGGAAGCTGTTGAAACGAGGTCTCTTATGCCCACCATGATTCCCTTGTTGGTTGAAGTTTCCTCCACCATCCTTCCTCTTCTCCCTTGTCTCACCTTCCTTCTATACCTCCTTTTGGTTTATTTAGGGGTGAAACTAATTCGGTTTAAAACCGAAAACCACACCGCACCAAACCATTTTTAAATTATGGTTCGGTCTTTTTATAATTCTGGTGCGGTTTGGAGCGAAATTTTTTAAAAATTCGGTGTTCGGTTTGGAGTTGGTGCGGAGAACTAGAAACCGAACTCCAAACCGTACACCAAACCGTATAAAAGCATAAATTATATCAAGGGCTTAAGGCCCAAAAATGAATAAAACCCTAAAAATATAAATGGAGTTAGTGACTCTATTTCAATCTCTTTTAGACTCTCTTTAAATCCTATTCATCAAAAAAAAAAAAAAAACTCTCTTTAAATCCCATGTTCCTTATGTTCTTCATTTTTCGCCATTTGTAGTTCTTTCTTTTTTAATTTCGTTCTTTTGCATTCTCTAGCCAAATACCTCAATCCCCCAAAGTCACTATTCTTTTTCATTATTTGTTCTACAGTCCTTGTTCGTTTGCGTCATTTCTTTCACTCCTTAACACCTCGATCTTCAATCAATTGATTCAACACTTATCTAGTATTATTGAAATTTTAAACTCACTAACTTAGTGTTATTTTAAAGAATGATGTAAACTACTACTAGTAGCCCTAATATTTAACTTCTCTTTGTTTCTAATTTGTTGTTGTGGAACATATATTTTGAACTAGTTTGAACGTAAGGCATTATACCAAGATTCAAGATCGAATTTTCTAGATTTCTGGTAAACAATTAAGTATGACTAGAAATTCGGTTTGGTTTGGATCCAAAACCCAAACACCGAATTTTTTTGGTCTGGTTTGGTTTGGACTGAAATTTAGATTGGTTTGGATTGGAGTGGAAATTCATAAACTGAAATAATATGGTTTGGATTTGGAGTTTGCTATAATCCAAACCGTACACCAAACTTTCACCCCTAGGTTTATAGCATATAAGTATGCAACTCTACCATATAAATCATCCAACGATTCAAAGATCTGTCCAGTTAATTGTGGCTGTAAGTCTAAGGGTAACCCTCTTTCAAAGCGACTAGCCTTCAACCTCCCAGTTGCTATAGCCTCAGGAGCAAACCTAGACAATTCTATGAACTTAGAGTAGTACTTAGTGACACACATACTTCCCATCTTATGCTCTAGAAACTCCTCAGGTTTCTATTTCTGAAGAAACATATCCCAATTAAATCCTAGTTAAGCCCTTATTACAGCCTCATTTTGTGACCACCATAAATCAGCTTCTCCTCTCAAATAATAAACAACATGGTTCACCTTAAGCTCCTTTTGACACTCAACTGCCCCAAACAACTTATTAAACTCTCTCAACAAACCCTCTTGAATAGTTGGATTGTGCTCTCCTTGGTAAGTGGGTGGCTTACTTTGAGAAATTTTCTTGAAAAGTTCCCCAGCAGGGTCACTACCATTTCCATTTCCTCTGGCAGCTAACTGTTCAGCTACAGTAGCTAATTGCCTCACTACTTCATTCAGCTGATTGATGTTACGTTCAACCATTCTATTTCTCCTATAGAGGAAAAGACCTTTACATTAAATTATGTCTAACTGTAAGTTAGGACAACATAAACTTATATCATAAAACACTTTCTCATTTTGTCTCAAGAAGAAGTTCCATTCTTTTAAAGCGAACGATTCACTTTGTTTTGATTGTTTACACAACCATTAAAATAAGAATAAAGCACATAACAAATAAAAATAGTTCCCTTGGTTCTATTCTACCTGAGGCTTTAAATCATAAAATAAATTTATTACTTAACTCTTCTTATCCTTTCTTATGGCTCACTGCCATATATTCAAACTAATGTAAACAATAACTTAAACTGCTCAACTAAATATCAGAAACATTAAACGACAATAGCTAAATCATATCTAAACGACAATAACTCTTCTTATCCTTTCTTATGGCGCAATTCTTTTGTTTCATTATCCCTTTTAATTTCCCTACCTTGTTCAAAAGGAGTCCCCTTCTTATAGTTTATAGATTGTCCATCCTCCATGATTAATTTGCTTGAGTATATGTCGATTTAATCTCTCAATGAGAGCACCAAAAATGATGTGAATTTTTGTATGATGACAAAAACTCACAAGGGATAGAACTAAATTCACAAATCTCTAAAGGCTATGCCACCAAAACTCACGAATTTAGGTTGATAGATTAGTCTTTGATTAAATCTCTAGGCACCCTCAAAGCCACTATTCAATCTCACAAGAGTGTAAAGGAATTAACCACCAACTCACAATTTCGGATTTTTGGTTTTCAAGTAAACAAAACAAAACTTTTTTTTCAATGTCGATATCTGATTTTTACAATCTAATGTTGAGATTATTTATAGGAAAAATCATGAACAAAATACTAACAAAAGTAACTAAAAACACACGCACAAAACAATCTAAACACACCCCTAATGACAACTCAAAATCCAATTGCTACATCATCACTACATCTTGATCTTATCTTGCTAACAAACTCTATCTAATCAAGATTCTATCCTAAAAAATTTCCTAACAACCTAATAAACAATATAATCATCAAATTACAACCAAAAATACACAAAAAATGTAAGGACCCAAATCTTCACAAAAATCGTCAAAATCTCGCCAAAGAAGCTTGCTTAAATTTTGCGCAATTTTAAAGATTTGCTTCAAAACTTCAAGAAACCTTTGAAGATCCAATCCTTCAATCAAGAAACCTTTAAGAAGTAATTTCCCATGTATTTAAGGTTGTAAATGATGATGAAGACTCCACAACAAATAAAAGACTCAATGCCTAAAATGAGAAAAACCATCAAGTGAAGTGGGAGAAAACTTATAGGCAAAACAACCTTATTCCCCTTATCAACCATATCTTACCCTTGATTTGCTCGCCCACCTAGATGTTTGACCATGCACACGCAAATGCCAACCTTATATGCACCCATTAGACTTGAGTCTCCATAAGCAATTAATTATCCCATGGTTGCACCTTTGTAGCATCAATCAAACCTTCAAAGTTGTGATCAATATTTGTATCAAATGTTCAGGCCACTACTTCCCAAAGGGAACTGGAGATACTTGAAAAGAAAGCCAAGGAGGGTTTCACAGCTTACTTAACACGTTGGAGAGAAAGCCAGATAAGATGGTCATTACCCCTCCCGAAGAGGAAATGGCCAAGATTTTCATCTCTAACCATCAATGTAACACCCTGGAATTTTCTAACTTCCTTCTCTAGATTTTCAAGAAAACATATTATAATTTATTAAGAATAATAATTATTAAACTCCTAAATAACTAGGAAAAACCAAAGCATTACCTCCACCGTGATAACGGCTAAGGCATTTATCAAAATACTACAACGGAAGTCTTTAAAACAAAACCAATTTAAAAATTAACCTCAAAAATATTCTCAAATGAAATCAAACAACAACCAAACGAAAATCAACATAAAACTGCATTACACTTCGGAACCATATCAATGGACCTTCAAAACAAAACTTTAAATTTCAAAAATAAAAATAACATCAAATAATAGTTATCTAAAACCAAAAGCAAATATACTAAGAAAATACGAAGACTACAAAGCAAGCACTCTCACTCCAGCCCAGTAAGAATGACTTATGCCCACTTGTACTTGTAGCTTTCTCTTAGACAACTACTCGCCAACAAGTGGGTCATTCTAGGGCCAATTCCAAGACAAATCCATGCAGACAAAACAAACAGTCACCAAACCTGTACATAGCTACTAAAGACTATGCAACATGATAAAGATAAAATAAAAGTAAAACATACATACATCTTCACCTGTGCATAGACACAACTTAAACAAATTAATTATTATATTTAAACTTTGGATTTCGCATCGAACGAGATTCCTTTCCTTTAAAATCGCCATATTGGGCTCCAACTTGGGTGCAACTCTAAGAAGGTATTACCTATATCACTTAAATTGACGGAATTTCAGCGCATTAAAAATATAAAAGAGTACAACGTCCTGTACTCCAATTAGAAGTTATAGATCACTGTTCCGTACGACTCCCTCCCATTGTTCATACTCAAGGCCTATACGTTCTAAGAGTTTTGGTGTGAATAGTCTTTCACTTTACGTGATTAACAGGTTTAACAATATTATGGCTCACATACAACATCACATAAAAGCATGCATAAAACCAAACAAGCCATATTAATTATCTTTGATTTAAAGTGATTCTAAAAATAATCTTGTGTGTCCTATAATTAAACTAAACTTCCTTCACCACACATTAATTGTGAGTGGCTAACGAAATTCTTTTTCATTGACTACACACTAAATTGTGAGTGGCAAAATGTATATAAATTATTTGCTCATTAACTTCTATCAATTATGTGAATAAAAATTCACAACTACCTTTTTTGTTGAACAAGCAACTAATCAACTTAAATAACTTTCTTTTCTTCTTTGCTAAGCTGTTGACCAACTTTATAATAAATATAACATTCCAATTCAATCGTGAAGAATTTCTATTAATATAGATGAGGAATGTCAGAACAATATAGATTCATACATCTCATACTTTCATAAACCTGTCAATTCACAATCAAATCAAGCAACAATACACATATCATATAAGATTAACCAAGCATGAGTTCAAATTCTATATCCGCCTTTAGTACTTACGTACCTTGTGTTGTAGTGGTGAACCGCCACAACCTTTAGAAGTCACCTAACTCGAAGTCTCCGACATAGAGAAAACCGAGTCTAAATTAAAACCTTGTTGACTAAGTTCTACAACAACTCAAAACTAACTTTCTACATTGGAAACTTGTCCAAAACCTTCCATATATGGTCTCTATTCAGTTCCATACTTTATTTTAATTTTTCAATTGCAAAACACTTAATTTTTGGTAAATTTCCAAAAATGACATCTTTGTAAAATTCCTCAAAAACACTTTAAAACCTTTCGAAATACATATTTTTATCATAAAACACTATAGTCATGTCGTAAGATCAATGCACAATACTTATATGTTTTAAAAATAATTATAATTTACTCTGTCACATGCTACTATTTTTATTAGGCATAAACATGTGATAATAGAAATTTACAACTTTATTTATTCATTCAAAACTCCTTAAAAACACATCTAAACAACATAAATCCGTTATAAAAGTCTTTTACAATCTACTATTGTCATCATAAATCAAATCTATGCTTTAGGATAATTTTTCATAATATAAAACATTTTCATAATATTTATACAATTGATTTTCATGATTATAAAATTTGGACAGCAATATAATTCAACTTTAAAGCATCTTATAATCAATCTAAACTTCATAAAATCATCATAATTCACCCAACAACAATTTATAATCATAATATTGATGTTTAAATCATTAAAAACCCAAAAATCATGAATTTCATAATTTCATAAACCCTAATTTAAAATTTCACCATCAATCAAATAAATTCATACTTTAAACTAAATCATAACTTTATAAAAACATGATTAAAACTACAAAAACTTGATTAATCATAATTTTGAATATGAATTTGCATGATTGAATTAAAAAGAAAAGAGGAAAGTTTTTTTTTAATAAGAAGCTCGAAAATACCAAAATAAGGGAGGACAGTACAGGCGAGGGAGGTGGCCGGCAGAAGGGGCGCCAGTGGTAGTTGGCGCGCGGCGGGAGTAGGGGCAGCGAAGGGGAGGGTTGGGCGAAGGGAAGAAGAGCAACAATTTTTNGGGGGAAGGGAAGAAGGGCAACAATTTTTTTTTTTTTTTTTTTTTGCCGGAAAAACCGAACTCTTTTATTTTTTTTCTCTGTAAATTTTTGAAATCGTAAAGCTCTAAGTTTGCAAATTAAATCTGAATATTCGGGTTTTAAGGGTATTTATAGGCCCCAAAGTAGAATTTGGTGCAATTACATTAATACCCTCAATGCTTGAAATTACTTTTATGCCCTTGTTTTAAAACAACTTAGGAAAATCTAAAAATTCTATTTTTAGAAACTTGTAAAAATATTTAATAGAACTTAAAATAACATAAAATATTATTTATAAACATAAAATAATTACTTTGATTATAATTTATTTAAATTTCCTTTCTTTAATATTTTTATTGAACTTAATTTCTCAATAAAAAAAAATTAAAAACATACGTATAAAATACGAAAATAACTCTTTAAGGTACGTGAAAGTAGACACACGATCGGGTTTTAGTAGACATCAACTAACAATTAAAGTAGACACATGATCGGGTTTTAGTAGACATTCCTGCAATGTATCTGCAACACTTGGTTAGAATAAACCAATTTAATTTATTTACTTAATTTGGAATTCGCATCGAACGGGTTTCCTCCTATAAACAATCGTCCTATCGGGCACCAGTTGGGGAGCAACTCCCAAAAGGTATTACCTATGTCACACGAGGTGACGGATATCCAGCGCATTAATAATAAAAATAAAGAGTACAACGTTTGTACCCCAATTAGAAGATAAAAGAACATCAGTCTAGTAACTACCCCATAGTTCATACTCAAGGTATATACGTTTCAAGAGTTTTGGTGCGAATCCTCTCACTTTACGTAATTATCAGGTTACTTTACAAAAGTGAACAAACAACACACAAACTGATGAGGCTATCGCACATTCAAAAATACCCGGAAAACTCTAACTAATATAGCTAGGGAATTAGGGATCGAATCCTCAGGGAAGCAATTAAACTCTATTAGTTCTAAAAAGCTTAAACTGTGTAAAGGGCCTTTGTTGAGAATCATCGATTGACTAATTGACTACTGATTAACTACGGGAAATTACGGTGATTAAAAGTAATTTTTAAGGTCTAGGGTCATTCGGGTCACCAAGAACAAATATTGGATTCACTAACAAAGAACGTTCAATCTCAGAATTATCTCAAATTTGGGTTCACTAATTCTCTCGAACTTAGACTCCCTCAAAACTCATCTAGCGGCTCTCGCTCATACCTAGACTAATCCCGCCTATTATTCAGTGGTATTATTGTGGTATTCTTACCTCTCGGCATCAAATTCGACAATTACCAAAATTACTATTAAATCTGCGGACAATTCAATTGTAAACAAACAAGCCAATAATAGGAAATTGACTAATAATTGCAAAACCAAAACAATCCAAATTAATTAGTCCATTAATTATTCAAGTTTTCCCTAACACTAGAAAACTAACTACTCACTCATGATCAGAAAAACTAAAGCAGCTATAGAAAACAAAACTAAAAACATAATCATAACTAATGAATTATCAATAATTATAAAGCTAGAATTAGAATAAGATATTAGGGCATAAGAGATTAAGGAAACTAAAACTAAAAACATAAATTAAAACTAAACGTGAATTAAAGAAACTAAAATTGAAGATTGAATAAAACCTGAATTTGTATTGAATTGAATGATTAAAAGAATTCCACAATACTCACCTCTTGAAAGAGAAAACTAAACTAAACTACGTTTTCAGAATAAAAGAATGCATAATGAAAACCTAGGGTAGATTTACATTAAGTATTAAGTCGAAACAAAGGAGGAAAAATCGAAAAAGCACGAACTGAGCAGTATGCCCGGGCTGCCCGGGCACAATTCACTCAACCCGGGGACAATGCATTTTGCCCGGGCACACTGCTAAATGCCCCCCGGAGCTTCCGACTTCGGTCGTTTACTTTGTAACTTGACTTCTATGCTTCCCAAAGGCTTCTAAATCACGTCTTAGCTTCCTTTTAGCTTCTCAAAGTGGTCAAGAGTCTCACTAACTTGCCAAGTGCTAGGGACAAAGAGAAAACCAATGCAAAAGCATCGATTCCTGCAATAAATATCAAAACAAAGCAACCAGCACTAAAAGCAACCGAAGTTAGTAGAACGGGCTCAAAAGAGCCTTTTTAGAGCTGAAAACCAATATAAAATGGGGGCAAATAATGAATATAAAATAAACTTATCAAATTCACCCAAGCCAAGCCTTTGCTTGTCCTCAAGCAAACAACTAAACAAACAATGACTTCCCCCCTGAAACTTTGAAAAACAAATCAACTCATGCAATTCCAAGCATGTAAGTTCCTCAACCAACCCATCAAAATCCCTTGACCGCCATTCACTTAAATCTAAATCAATAAGCCAACCATGTAAGCGATGAAAGTCGATGGCTAGAGTTACTCACTTGGTGTCACTCCGCACATATAATTGAGCATAAACAATGATGCTCACCCTTGATCGCAAACAAGAATGTAAATGCAAACAGTGTTTAGATGCAAATTTTGAGAACCCAAACCCACATCTCACACCTCATGCACGTGTTTAAGGGTAGTCACTCAAACCTAATGCGAAAGTCGACTCAAAATGCAAGTAATACTCACTAGCTTTGGCAATCGACTCGTTTCACAAGAACTAAAAACATGTACATGTCGATCAAAAAGGTCTTTATAAGCTTGTAACGTGGCAAGAGTGATGGGTAGGATAAAATTTGGGATAATGTGATGGTAAATGCGAGTTATACACGTATAGCAATCAAAGAACATAATCAACATCTCCACATTCAAATTCCAACATCAAACCAATTTCTTATAAAATCATATCACATCATAAAACTTTATACTTTAACAACTCCACAAATTACAAGCTGTTTCGTTTCTTTCAACATTTCGTTTTTCAATCTTTCTCATTTTTTTTCTTTCTTTTCTTTTCTTTTCATTTCTTTCAACTTTCAATTATTTTTTTTTTCCAGAACGTAGGCTCACGACTCTTAATGATATGTCAAAGACAAAATCATCACACATACATAACTAGGCCAATATAAGGTATATAACATTTCAATTCTTCATTAAAAACTAGCCTAGACATTGGTATGCAGAGTCTTAATGTGAGTCCTATTATTGAACTTTAACAACAACCAACATTCCACAATTTTCCAACATCCCCTTCCAACAAATGCACAACAACAACAAAACAACTCCACAACTCACCCAAGCCAAGCTTGGGCATATATCAATAAAACAAGGCCAAATACGGTTGTAATGTGCCTAAAATGCAAATGAAGGAATATAAAGCTCAAAATAAGGACCAAGGTAACTTTGTAAAGGAATGCCTAACATCTAAAAGCTCCTAAAAGAAATGAATGCCTTTTATCATTCGCGACATGTAACACACCAAAGCTAAGCAACTAGAGTCAAAAGCCAAAACACGGATCATACAAGCACTAGGAACTAAGCACACATGAAAAGAAATAAGCATATAATAATGCATGTGGCTCAAATCCTCCCGTTAACACTGTTCAAGCCTCTACTCTACACATGGCTATAATGGCATGATAAGAAACTGTTTCAAGCTAAGTGAAGTTCACGTCCAAGTTGGCAATTCCCAAATCGTAACTCATCACATGCCCAAATCAATCAAAAACATTTTTAAATAATATGCGGGCCACAGAGAAGTCACCATTCATAAAGTTTTCATCAATGCTCATTAACCAACAATTTCAATCAATCCATACAATTCAACTACTAACTAGTAAAAGCAAAGTAAAAATCTAAACTATGAAAGCAGTACATTTTTTTTGGTCATATGTAAACTCCTACTTCTAACAAGTAGTACAAACCATATGACTATCCTAAGAAATCAATAAAACTACACTAGAAAGCAATAAAAGCTATAATATTAATGCAATAACAGTACCTCCCTCACGCCGGACTCAACAATGTCTCAGTGCTGAAGGGAGTAAAAAGGAGCCAACTACTCCTCAATCAGAGCTCTCCATGAACTCATCCGTGTAAGGACCATCATCATCCTCATCATTGTCACCATCATCATCACCAGCAACATTACCAGCAGCATCAACAGTAGCAGCTCCTGCAACTCCTCTACTTGACCCCTCTCCCGGGTTAAAAGTGTACCAAGAAGGGTGAGGCCTAGTAGAAGGTACAACTCTAGAACATACAAAATAATCATAGATCGGATACATCGCTCAAGTATGATCCTGCTGAAAAGTGTCAAAACGCTGGATAAGCTAGTGCTGCTGGATCTGGAAATTGTGAAACTGACTTTGTAGCTGGCCCATGGCATAACGCCATGATCCGTCACCTCCTGTATCGGGCTCCGCAGGCTGAAAGGTAGAAGGCGGAGAAGTAGAGGGCTGAGAGGTAGAAGGATGAGAAGGCCCCCTCCTCATGTTGGTCCGCTGGTTAGCGGTAGTAGCAGTCTGGTGCCCATCAAGGGGCATAGTCCATGACTCCTGGTCGGGAGTCAAACCTTTAATGGCAGGGTTTGGAAGAATAACAGAAGACCCCTTTTCCATACCAATGTACCATCTAAACCGCTGCCCTTCTAGCATTGTCATCCAATCACAGTTTGAAAAGTAATCTAAATCTAATCTCCTAGAACCAACAACTGGTGTACGGTGCTGCTCAAAGTCTACCTAATATCGCTTAACAATCAGATTGATTAAACCTCAAAAAATAATATTATTCACAATGGGATTACCATAAGCATCTATACCTGCAAAAGACCGTCATTGTGTTTGTAAATGAATAGCAAAGTGGTGAGCTACAAGAAGACGTTATGGACAAGTACCCTTAACTAAGTGTTGCCCCAAAAAGACAATTTCCCTAGTAGAAACAGAATTGCACTCATGGCGACCAAAAATCGTCCATCCCATAAACTTATGAACTATTCTTGCCGAGGGTTGGTGAATCAGATTAGAGTAGTTGTGTTGCCAAGTATCCGTTTCTAAGCCAGTTAATGCATTCCAAATAGCAACATCACTAAATTCCTGAGGTGGGTTTTTCGTACCCAGTCGATTCATGCTAAAAATTAAGGCAAAATCATCAAGTGTTTCGTAATGATCATGACCAAACAAACGGAAGGAGACACGTCGGACGGGCCTATGAGCATTTGGCCTATTGATGCGAAAACTAGACATAAATTCATATGTTATATTGGCATATGTAGGAAAATCCATTGTAAAAAACAATTCTAGACCCATATTTTTCAAGCAAAGTCTAGTTTCATCTACAATCCCCAGAGCATGAAGTAAAGCATGATCTAAAAATCTAGTAGCAACAATAGGTCTATGCTTAAGCTTTGGAAAATTTTCCTTTTGTTCCATAGAAGAGAAACTTACCATTGGATAGTCCGGATCTCTCTCAATCTAGTTGTTTGAAGGTTGCCTCCTCCTTGTAGTGCAACTTGATTCACTCTTAGACCTTTTTGGAGGCATATTTGAAGTATTAGTGATATTAGGGTTTTTGGGTGATGATGAATTTTGGGGGTTTTGATGGAATTTGTGGTGAGGAAAGGAAAGAGGGGGAGAAATAAGGAAGATTAGTGAACATTTTACTGAATTTGGTGAAGTAATGAGTGATTTATGGAGAGTTAAAGATTTGGAAGAGGTAGTGTTAATGGAGTATTTGGGGGTTTTTGTAGTGAGAGAAAGTAGAAAAAAGGTAGGAAGAAGAAGAAGTGAAGGAAGTGAGGGAGGGAGAGGAATCCCGTGTTTTTGTGGGGGAAAGAGCAGCCCGCTCGGGCTGAATGCAGTGCGCCCGGTTTGGGTGCATTCCGCCACACTAACCGGGCATGGTGCAAGTGACAATTTTTCTAAGTGTTGGGATTCGTCATTCGCGCCCGGCCTCCGAGCATTCCGCCTGTTCTAGTGTCAATGCTCCCGAGTTGACCGGGCATAGTGCTCCTGAGCATGTTTGCTGGATTTTTGAATTTGTGCTAGTGTGCTCGGGTCGAGTGCAACTCGCTCAGTCTGGCGTCACTCCACCCGGGCTGACTGGGCATACTGCAATCTTCAATTTTTTCAAGAAAAAACTAAGTGTTCGGAATCGTCATGTGCGCCCAGGTAAAATGCAACATGCCCGGGCACCCTTCAATCCGCCCGGGCTAACCGGGCATAGTGCAACGTGGCCTTTTCTTTGCTTATTTACTCCATAATTGCACACCTAGGCCTGCAAAGCACTCAAAACTCCACACAACCGTTAGTCTCTCATGCTCTCTCACTAAAAAATCCTTAGTTAAGATAATCTAAAGTACTATAGCAAAAGAAAAAGAATGAAAACACCTACGTACGGGTTGCCTCCCGCAAAGTGCTTCTTTAAGGTGATTAGCTTGACCGTGGCCCCGGAGTGGTCAATGGGAGTCGGGGTTGAAGAAATGCAACTCTTCCACTAATCCAAGCACATCGCCTTCATAATAGAGCTTCAATCGTTGTCCGTTGACATTGAATTTTTCACATTTATCATTTTGAACCTCAACGAACCCGAATTTTCTCACCATAGTAACCGTAAAAGGACTGCTCCACCTGGATTTCATCTTTCAAGGAAATAATTAGAGACGAGAGTTGAATAGAAGTACCTTGTCACCAACTTGGAACTCTCTTCTCATGATTCTCTTGTCGTGCCACCTCTTAGTCTTCTCTTTGTAGATTTTGGCACTATCATATGCTGCTAAACGGAATTCATCGAGCTCATTCAATTGAAGAAGTCGCTTTTCTCCCGCAAGCTTAGCATCCATGTTCAACTCCTTTACTGCCCAATATGCCTTGTACTCCAGCCCAACCGGAAGATAACATGCTTTACCATAAACCAACTAGAACAGTGAACTGCCAATTGGAGTTTTGAAAGCCGTCCTATACGCCCATAGAGCATTATAGAGCTTGTTAGTCCAATCCTTCCTTGATTTTGCAACTGTCTTCTTCAGGATAGCTTTGATTTCTCGATTCGAAACCTCCACTTGACCACTTGTTTGTGGGTGATAGGCCAATCCCGTTCTGTGGTAGACACCTTACTTCTCCAGCAACTTATCTAACCTCTTCTCATGGAAATGCTTTCCCCCATCACTGATGATAGCTCTAGGGACTCCGAACCAAGGAAAGATAACCTGCTTAAACAATCTCAACAGGGTTTTAGAATCGCAATGGGGGGTAGCAAGAGTTTCCACCCATTTAGAAACATAATCCAAAGCAACTAATATGAAACAGTTTCCATTAGAAGATGGGAAAGGTCCCATATAGTCAATGCCCCAAACATCAAAAATCTCAACTTCCAAAATGCCTGTTTGAGGCATTTCGTGCCTTTGTGAGATATTACCTGTTCGCTGACACGAATCACAAGACATAATAAAGGCTCTAGCATCCTGTAGAATAGTGGACCAATAAAAACTCGATTCGAGGACCTTTCCCCCATCACTGATGATAGCTCTAGGGACTCTAAACCAAGGAAAGATAACCTGCTTAAACAATCTCAACACGGTGTTAGAATCGCAATGGGGGGTAGCAAGAGTTTCCACCCATTTAGAAACATAATCCACAGCAACTAATATGAAATGGTTTCCATTAGAAGATGGGAAAGGTCCCATATAGTCAATGCCCCAAACATCAAAAATCTCAACTTCCAAAATGCCTGTTTGAGGCATTTCGTACCTTTGTGAGATATTACCTGTTCGCTGACACGAATCACAAGATATAATAACGGCTCTAGCATCCTGTAGAATAGTGGGCTAATAAAAACTCGATTCGAGGACCTTGAACATCGTCTTAGAAGGTCCAGCGTGACCTCCATACAGTGATGAAGGGCAATGGTGAAGTACATCATAGGCTTCCCATTCCGGAACACACTTCCTGTATAAACCATCTGCGCACTTACAAAACAAGTTAGGATCATCCCAAAAGTATCGCTTAACATCATGCAAAAACTTCTGTTTTTGCTGGTAAGTCAAATCAGAGGGCATAACACCTCCAAAAACATAATTAGCAAAGTCATCAAACCAAGGAGAATTTACACAAACTGCAAACAGATGTTCATCAGGAAAAGAATCATCGATGGGGGTAGAGATCTCCCCATCATCATGCCGTATCCTCGATAAGTAGTCAGCTACCACATTCTTTGCTCCCTTCTTATCACGGATCTCGAGATCGAACTCTTGGAGCAACAAAATCCACCGACTAAGCCTTGGTTTGGCTTCCTTCTTCCCAAGTAGGTACTTAAGAGCTGCATGGTCAGTGTAAACAATAACTTTCGAACCTACAAGGTAAGCACGAAATTTATATAAAGCATAAACAATAGCAAGCAACTCTTTTCCGTGGTGGCATTGTTGTCTTGATCTTCATCCACGGTCTTACTAGCATAGTAGATAACATGTAGCACCTTATCCTTCCTTTTACCTAAAACTGCACCAACTGCAAAATCACTAGCATCACACATTATCTCAAAAGGTAAATTCCAATCGGGAGATTGTATGATAGGTGCCAAAATCATTGCATTTTTTTATCATAGTAAAGGACTCCAGACATTCATCAGTGAATTTAAACTCAGCATCTTTCAAAAGCATTTGGGTTAGTGGTTTCGCAATATTAGAAAAATCCTTAATAAACTTGCGATAAAAGCCACCATGACCCAAAAAACTCCTTACCCCTTTAACATTCACCGGAGGTGGCAATCATTGCTCAATTACCTGTATTTTCGCCTTATCCCCCTCAATACCACGCTCGGACACCACCAATGTCCCAATACCACCCCTTCAGTGACCACGAAATGGCATTTTTCCCAATTTAAGACCAAATTCACCTGCTCACATCTTTCGAAAACTTTAGTCAAGTTAGTCAAACATGATTCAAAATCAATACCATAGACACTAAAGTCATCCATGAAGACTTCCATAATAGACTCTATGAACTCAGAAAAGGTTCTCATCATGCAACGTTGAAAGCATGACATAAATCAAAAGGCATTCTACGATATACAAAAGTACCATAAGGGCATGTAAAGGTGGTTTTCTCTATATCATTAGGATGGATGGGAATCTGGAAGAAACCTGAATATCCATAAACGATATACAAAACTACGATATGCAATAGTTTTTTTTTAAGGTTTCCTAATTTACTTAGGAGTGTTTATGGGCTTCACCAAAATCCTACTTTGAGGCATATAAATACCCTACAAAACCTAAAATTCCAAATTTTATTGATCATACTAGTCAATTAGGATTCCAAAACTTTTGAGAAAAAAAGAAAAGGGGTTTAAGATCCGAAAAAATATATTTTCAGAAATTTCAAAGAAGAAGAAAAAAAAAATAAATTGGAGCCTCGGGGACCGCGCCCAGTCGGACCCCGCCGCAGTAGCAGCCAACCGGCCGCCGTGCGCTACCAGCCGGCCACCACTGCCAGACCTCCTTCCCCGTTTGGTATATTTTCGACTTTTATAAAAAAATAAAAAAAATTTTCTTATTATTGATTCAATTTTACAAATTTATGATTATAATTGTGTTTAATCATGTTTTTATAAGTTTAATCATGTTTTGATATAAGTATGAATTGTTTTAAGGCATGAATTAAATTTGTTGTTCATGAAATTATAAATTAGGGTTTGAAAAATTTATAAAGTTATGAATTTTATGTTCTAAACTTCGATAGTATGATCATAAATTATTGTTGGGTAAATTTATGATGTTGGGTAAATTTATGATGTTATTATTAAGTTTAGATTGGTTTTTAAGGGTTTTAGACTTGTTTTATAAAGCTGTCAAAATTTTATAATCATGAATTTGAGTTAAATAAATATTATAAACATGTTTAATCATATGAAAAATTGTTCTAAAGCCTAGATTGACTTCATAAACATGTTAGTAGATTGTAGAAGTGTTTTAACAAGAAATCATGATGTTTTCATAAGTTTTTCATGACTTAAAACTTAAGAAATAAATCTGAAATTTTAATAAAAACAAGTTAAATTGAGTTTAAAGTGCCCAAATTGCACTAGTATGATCATACATCGATTCTATGATGAAATATTTAGTATATTTTATGATGTTTAAGAGTGGTTTTAAGCATGTTGAACATGCTGTCCAGATTTTATAAATTAATTAAATAACCTTTTAAAGTATGTAAATAGCATAAATTGAACATGTAAGTAAGGTAATAAATTATATGATCGATTTGTGTCATTTTCGGAAGTTTTCAAGGAGTTTTGATAAGTTTAGATTGTTGTCCACTTTTCTAAAGTGGCATGAAAATTTTATTAAGGTTTTATAAAGTATAATCAAGTCCCGAAAATTAAGTAGAATTGCAGTAAAGAAGAAAATTGAAGTATGGAACTTAATAGAGACCAAATAAGGAATGTTTTGGACAAAGTTTCCAAATTTAGAAGTTGGTTAAGGTTGTTGTAGAATTTAGTCAACAAGATTTTTAATTTAGCTCGGTTTTCCTTGTGTAGGAGACTTTGATTTAGTCCACTTCTAGAGTTGTGGCGGAGCACAGCTATTTTACAAGGTACGTAAGTACTAAAGGCAAACATAGGAGCTTAGAATGCATGCTTGAGAAATTCTGGTTTATATGAATCTTATGCTTGTTTTGGTTCATGAATATATGTGCATAACAAGTTATTACTAGCATGCTTTAATGTTTAATGGCATTCCATGTTAAATAGACAGTTTAACTTTTCATGAGCTTGAATTGGAATGTTCAGATCAGTATAGCTTGCCCAACAGTTATATGAATAAAGGAAGAAGAAAATTTTTAAAGTTGATTAGATATGTAATCAACAAGAAAGATAGTATTGAATTTGTTCACATGATTAATAGAAGTAATGAGCAATTATTTATGCATATAATACCACTCACAGTTTAATGTGTGGTACAGGAGGTTCAGTTTAATTAAAGGACTCACATAAGTTCATTTGGAATCACCTTAAATTTATGTCTCTATGTGATGTTACATGAGAGTCAGAACAATGTTTAACCTGTTAAATCACGTAAAGTGTAAGAGGATTCGAACCAAAACACTTGGAACGTATATACCTTGAGTATGAACAAAGGGTGGGGGGGGGTCATATGGAACGGTGATCTATGACTTCTAATTGGAGTACAAGATGTTGTACTCTTTTATATTATAAATGCGCTGGATATCAGTCACCTCGTGTGACATAGGTAATACCTTCTTGGAGTTGCTCCCAAGTTGGTGCCCAATAGGGCGATTTTAAAGGAAAGGAAACCCGTTCGATGCTGAATCCAAAAGTTAAATTTAATAATAATTTTATTGAGTCCATGTACAGGTAAGAAGGTTGTCAAAGGTAAGTTGAGTGCATGTTTTATTTTTTATTGCTATTGCATAGTCTTTAGTAGTTATGTACTCAGCTTTGCTGACTGTTTGCTTTGTGTGCATGGCTTTGTCTTGGACTTGGCCCTACGATGACCCACTTGTGGTGAGTAGTTGTCTAGAATATGGAAAGCTGCAGGTACAAGTGGGCATAAGTCATTTCATGATGGGATGGAGTGAGACCGCTTGATGTGGTTGTAGTTTTACTTTATTTCAGTTGCTTTCGGAGACTAACGTTTATTTTATTGTATGGGATTTTGAAAGATTTCTGATTATTAATTTTGGTTTGGTTTTAAAGGGCCATTAATATGGTTCTGAAATGTAATAAATTTAAAGTTGATTTTATTTTAAAGTTGTTTGAAGTTTAGTTTTAAATTGTTTTTGTTTTAAAGACTTCCGTTGTAGTACTTTGATAAAAGCCTTAGCCGTTATCATGGTGGCGGTAATACTTTGGTTTTTCCATATATAGTAGTTTAATAAATGCAATATCTACTAGTTTAACATGTTTTCCGGAAAAATTAGGAAGTAGAAAGTTAAGGAAATTCTAGGGTGTTACACCTTCAGCTTGGGTCGAGACTTGTTTTGCAATATAGCATTGCACTCCTCTGTAAGTGCCACGGTCTCCACTACACTCAACTCGTGTTTCCTACTCAAAATATCTTTTAAAAACTTAGTGTAAGTAGGAATTTGAGTTATCAAATAAGTAAAAGGAATAGTAACTTGCAAATTCTTAACAATAGCTAAAAATTTACTGAAATGATTATCATTCTTACTCTTGGTCACCCTGTTCGGAAAAGGCAACCTGACCTGCGGCCTCGGGATCGATCAATCGATGTGTCATCTACCTTCTCCTTAGGTGTTTCAGCCTCCTTCTTTGGAACTGTCTCTACCTCTATGTCTTCAATCACCATATCATTAGTCTTCTTAGCTAAAGTTGCAACATCAGAAGTAGCATCATCAGTAGGAATTTTCGGATCCTCATAAGCAGTTCCACTCCTCAAAGTAATGACATTGACATGATCCCTTGAGGGGTTCTGCGGAGCCTGTGATACTGGAGGTGTGGGTTGTGATGGAAGGTGGCCCGCTTGCATTTGAGCATTTGATTGTGCAATCTGAGCTATCTTAGTCTACAAGTGCTTGTTGTGAGTTTGCATGGCCTCTATACTCTTGTGCTTTTGTGACATCATATTCTTCAAGTCTGCTAACTCACTAGTGTGTTGTGATGGTCCTTGGTTGAATGGTGGTCTAGTGAACCTAAGTGGCTGTGATGGACCTTGAGGTTGGAACCTCTGCATTGTTGCTGCTGCTGGGGTTGTTGCATTTGTGTCATAGGCTGTGGATTATGGACATTGGTGCTTCGATAAGAGAAATATGGATGATCCTTGTAGCCTAGATTGTAAGTGTTGGAGAACGAATTGTTCTTGTAGGCCTGGAATGCACATACTTGCTGTATAGGACTATGCCATGACTGAGAATTGTGACCAAATGATCCATATGTATCGCAGAAGGGATCATGGCCTCCAGAATGGGAAGACATAGCAGCTCCAGACATCGATGGAGGAGAGGAAGTGCCAATCTTATTAAGCTTCTGGCTTATAGCATTTATCTATGAAGCCAAACTCTCATACTTGTCATCAACAACATGTTTTCCACCCTCCTTCTATGTCCTCTAAGATTGCCAAACTGTGAGTTATGAGTAGCAATTTCATCAATCAATTCATATGCAGCATTGACCTCTTGGTTCATGAATTGACCATTAGTAGCAAAATCCAACAAAGCTCGACTCTCATTGCCCAAACCATTGTAGAATGATTAAATTAAAAACCACTTCTCAAGCCCATGATGAGGACACATTCTCAATAGCTCCTTGAACCATTCCCAAGCATCATAGTGACTCATTTGTCTCCTGATTAAAATTAGTAATTTGGTTCCTCAATAAAGCAGTTCTCTTTGGAGGGTAGTATTTCCTCGATCTGAAAAGTAAGAGCCAAGTCCTCCCAACAGGTGATTGTAGCCATATTAAGATCATTCAACCAGGTTCTAGCTTTGTCCTTCAACGAAAATGGAAACATTCTCCTTCTGATGTAGTCCTTAGACACATTTTGTTGCTTGATAGTATCACAATATTGGAGGAAATTTTGCAAGTGTAAGTTCAGATCCTCCTTCAATGTCCCTGAAAATTGATCTCCTTCAACCCTATTCACAAGAGCCGGTTTTAGTTCAAAATTAGCAGCATCGGTATCAGGCACTGAATAACCCCCAGCCATAGGCTCCTTACTAGGCAAGGAATAGTCTCTCAATGAACGGGCCGCAAGTGGCGGCGACAGTGGTGGTGGCGGTCCTCTACCTTTTCCTTATCCTTCGGCAGCCATCTCGACCTCTAAATACCCTTCAAACAAAGGGTTGAAAGTGAACTAGAAAAACTGAGATAGATCAGAAACAGTCTCCTCCCCAGATCGGGGGAGAAATATTTGGCATCTACTACGTCTCAACTGCTTCAGAAATACTTGCTCAGGCTCAGGGAAATTGAAAATATCAGGCTCGTGGTTGGTTTGCATAAACCTGTAAACCTGCACAACAAAAAAACTCCGAGCAAAGATGAGAAACTGCCTCAAAGAACCAAATAGTTCTTTGAGACTAAGAAAAATAAAAATGAAACAATAAAAACCCGACTAACAGAATTAAAAATTGCCTCCCCGGCAACGGCGCCAAAATTTTGATGAGGCTATAGCACACCTACCAAAAATACCCGGACAACTGTAACTAATGTATCTAAGGAAGTAGGGATCGAATCCTCAGGAAAGCAATTAATCTCTATTAGTTCAAAAAAGCTTAAATTGTGAAAAGGGCCTTGGCTGAGAACGATCGATTAACCAATTGACTACGGATTAACTACTAATTAATCACGGGAAATTTCGGTGATTAAAATATTTAAGGGTTAGGGTCATTCGGGTCACCAAGAACAAATAATGGATTCACTAACAAAGAACGTTCAATCTCACAATTATCGTCAAATTAGGGCTCACTAATTCTCGAACTTTGACTCCCTCAAAACTCATCTAGCGGCTTTGGCTCATGCCTAGACTAATTCCGCCTATTATTCAGTTGTCTCATTGTGGTATTCTTACCTCTCGGCATCAAATTCGTCAATTAACAAAATTACAACTAAATTTGCGCACAATTCAATTGTAAACAAACAAGCCAATAATAGGAATTTGAGTACTAATTGCAAAACCAAAACAATCTAAATTAATTACTCCATTAATTATTCAAGGTTTCCCTAACCCTAGAAAACCAACTACTCACTCATGATCATAAAAACTAAAGCAACTATAGAAAACAAAACTAAAAACATAATCATAACTAATGAATTAACAATAATTATAAAGCTACAACTAGAATAAGAAATTAGGGCATAAGAGATTAAGGAAACTAAAACTAAAAACATATATTAAAACTGAACATGAATTAAAGAAAATAAAATTGAAGATTGAATAAAACCTGAATTTGTATTGAATTGAATGGTTGAAAGAATTCCACAAGAATCACCTCTTGAGAGAGAAAACTAAACTAAATTAGGGTTTTTAGAATAATAGAATGCATAATGAAAACCTAGGAAAGAATTACATTAAGTACTAAGTTGAAGCAAAGGAGGAAAAAATCGAAAAAGCACGAGCTGAGCAGTATGCCCGGGCAGCCCGGGCGCAATGCACTCGACCCGGGCACAATGCTAAATGCCCCCAGAGCTTCCGACTTCGCTAGTTTACTTTGTAACTTGACTTCTATGCTTCCCAAAGGCTTCTAAATCATGTCGTAGCTTCCTTTTAGCTTCTCAAAGTGGTCAAGACTTTCACTAACTTTCCAAGTGCTCGGGATAAAGCGAAAACCGACGCAAAAGCATCAATTCCTGCAATAAAAATCAAAGCAAAGCAACCAACACTATAAGCAACCGAATTTAGTAGAACGGGCTCAAAAGAGCCTTGTTAGAGCCAAGAACCAATATAAAATGGGGGCAAATAATGAATATAAAATGAACTTGTCACAAACAAATAACCAACATTGCACACAGACATGTAACTTCCTTTTTAAGTAACCTCTTTTAATGAACACTTGTTTTAAACCTTCTTTTTTAACTATTCCACACATAAACTATGAGTATATCAAACTTCCTACTATACCACACATTATACTGTGAGTGGCTATAAATAAAATGAATGCTCATAATTTACTTGAAATCGTGAACCTTGTCACAAATTAAATATGCTTTAAATATGCAAAATGTTGCTCAACTTTGGAAATAACTCTGCTATGCTTTAATTCTTGCAAAATATGACTACTCATATGTCCATAAGGACTCATGTTCAACATGAATAAAATAAAATATAATATTTCCATAAGAGGAATAAACTTGTAGTCATATAGTCAACAAACTACTAACACATGTAAAACATGTAAACAGATACGGAACTTCCTAACATACATGAAAGCATACTTGGCTACTAAGCAACCTATAACATGAACATATAGATGTCCTAGCATGATACTACGTCCATGAACCATCCTTTAGTACTTACGTATCTTGTAAAATAACGGTGATTTGCTACCACTTCACTAGAACTCGCTAGCTTACTCAGAAGCTTCCTACATTAGTAAAGGCTTAAACTAATTAAAACCCTCGTTTACCAAATTTTCCAGCAGCTCAAACACCCTTAAAAACGTCTCAAAACGTCAGATAATGACCTATAAGACACCACTAACAATATCATGCATTACCCATAATACATCTTTCTTAAAACATCCTTTACTTGCACTTAGAATAAAATTTCAGCATACCTAGATGCTTAAAAACACTTTAAAACACCTTTAAATTTTTTATTACCACCTTACATAATTTTCGGAAACTTGTTTAAGGTTTATAAAACCTCAAGATATATTTCATGTCAATTTAGATAAGAGGACAACAATTTAGAATAATCAAAGCTCCATGAAAAACCTTAAAAACAACATAAATCAATCACACAATGTAATACTTAACTTATATGATCAATTCATGTTAATTACATACTTTTAAAACCCTAATTATTCACTTTATAAAATCTGGACAGCATGTAAAACATGCTTAAAATCACTTTTAAACTTCATGAAACTTACTGAAAATCATATGTAACGTTATAGAATCAACATGTGATCATACTAGCATAATATGAACACTTAAATTTTATTTTAACTTGCTTTTATAAAATTTTCAGATTTATTAATTAACTTTAAACACATGGAAAACTCATAAAAACATCATAAATTCATAATAAAACTCTTTTTTCAATCTCCTCACGTCATTATGAAACCAACCTATGCTTTAGAATAATATTTCATAAGCCAAAACATGTTTATAATATTTATTCAATTGAGATTATAAATTTTTGACAACAATTTATTTTATTTTCAAAGCTTTTAAAAATCAATCTAAACTTTATGAAATTATCATAAATTCACACATCCATAATTCATGATCATAATATTGAAGTATAAATCATAAAAACCCATAAAAGTCATAACTTGCATAATTTATAAACCCTAATCTAAAATTTCATGAACAACAATTTAATTCATGCCTTAAAACAAATCATACTTTATTAAAACATGATTAAAACTAATAAAAACATGATTAAACAAAAGTATGAACATGAATTTGCAAGATTGAATCAAAAAGAAAGAAAAAGAATTTTTTTTTTATAAAAGTTCAAAAATTACCAAAGTAGGGGAGGAGTAGGGCTGCCGATGGTGGCGACGGTGGTCCGGCGAGGCCGTCCCGGCGGTGGTACCGGGGCACGATTCCCGAGGCGAGCTTCTCCCTTTCTTTTTTTTTCCTTTTTTCTGAAAAACCAAACACAGTTTATTTATTTATTTTTTTTTTGGAAAATCTTTCTTCTTCTTTTTTTGTTTTTACTTTGTATTTTGCTTTAGTATTTTAGAGAGAGATTGAACGTATGATTTCTAGGTGTTTAAGACTATTTATAGGGCCACTAATCAGAATTTTATGATTAGTTTAGGTTTTTTAAATGGACTTTATGGCTTAGAGTAGAATTGGGCTTGTTTCTAAATAATATAAAATACCCATTTAAAACCCATTATTTTTAGAACTCCGAAAACCCTTTTGCTATCCCCCAGCTGAATTCCCTCTAAATTGAGAACCTTGTCCCTTCATTCCCTTGTTGGTAGAGAAGCACTCATACTCACGGTTCCCATGTTTATTACACAATCGACAAGTCACTGGGTTCCCTGCACAGTCCTTTCCCGGGTGATTGTTAGGACACTTCTTGCAAAAGTACACACACCCTCCTTGACTAGCCATCTGAGCTCTATTCCCATTTCTATTAACAGACTTCCCAAAGTTTCCCCTATTACCTTGAAAACTGTTGTTGCTATCGCTACGAGGCTTCTTACCTCGACTACTATTGCGCTAATGGTTAGAGTTCCCACCAAAGCCCTTCCTTTTCTCCTTCGAGTCACTTTCATTTAACATTTCCTTCTTCTCTTTCTCTAAGGAGTACAAGCATGCAACTCTCCTATATAACTCATCGAATGTCTCAAACACTTGCCTAGCAAGTTGCAATTGAGCGTCTACGGATAATCCTCTTGCAGCCACTGCTGAGCTACAACGACTAACTGTCTTACAACCTCATCAAGCGAGTCATTATCTCTTTGAGACATTTTCCCTCCTCCTAGAGAGGAAAGATTTACTCATTAAGCTATGGTCGAACTATGTGTTAAGACGACAAAAGACTTGAACTTGCACTAACACATTTTCATGTCCACCCTTGAGGATATTATTTACTTCCCTAGAGTGATTTGATTTTGCTTCTCTTGATTGTTTTCACAACCAATACATAAAGAAAAAGTACACATCAAAGAAAAAAAAATTCCCTTGAATTCCCCACTTGAAACTACAAAATATCTTAATAAACATCTGCTTTATTCAAAGTTAAAGAGTTATTTGACGCACTTAGCACTTACAAAAGGTTCTAATGGCATTTAGCCAACTTATTAACAACTATAGAAGACAGTACAACTAAGGAAAACAACCAAGGTTTTCGAACCTCCTTGAAGCCAAAACATAAGACAGAATAGTCAACGACTAGGATAACCTTAGTTTTCGAAACAACTTAATTTTCGAGTACTAATCCTATAATACTTGTCAAAGGACACAAAACTATTCTTCAAAGTAATTTAAACTTGGAATCATCATTAACATCCTTATCTAAACTAAGCTCATCTCCTTTAACAAAGAAACAAGTTCCACATCGATATGCGCCAGAATAATAAGGTCTAGATCCCCGATCTCGACTCATGAACTATGGTAACTCGTGACATGTAAACATGAAGTCAACTCTTCCTCTACCATTGTAGCCTCACGGTGATTACTAGGATCATATAAATGAGGTGGAATAGAAATGAAATTAAAATTCTTAAAGGCAACCTCCTTAAAGTAAATGTTCTTTTGCAAACACCTCTAACCACAACATAATTGGCCATCCTTAGCTTAATTCTAAACCTAGTATAAGTAGAAATCCCTTGAGTCAAACAAAAGTCATCAAACCTAGGCAAACAAAATTCACACTACATTAAATTGGTTCCACACCTTTTGTTCAAGAACATCCTCAATCACAATAGTAAAACCAATTACTTAACATATTGAATCAACTCATGATTATCTTTATCTTCTAATATCTCAATTTGAGCTTTTCTATTAGACATATTGACCTTCATCCTTCCAAAGAAAACTCTTAGAGTCTAGGAAACAACCCTCTTCCAAACTACAAAACAAACAGTTCTATATAAAAAAAAAAGAGTTCGGTGGCTAACAAACAATCTTTACTACACTTAGCTAACCACATAACAACAACCAACTAAAGCACTTAATAAATGCATGAAGGAAGAAACAAAATCTATCCTACATGCCCAAAGACTTCCTACCCAAGCTCACCACATGTGATTAAGGCAATGACATATAGTACATACCTTAGTTCCTCATGTACCTGCACAATTGAACAAACAAAACTCTTTCCTGTTGAAATTTCTATTTTATTAAACATTTACTTTTGAAAACATTTTATTTAAAGTAATTCAAAAATTAGAAACTGCTTTTCCAAAATTTTTGCTAAAAAGGAAATTATAAAACCAGTAAATAATAAAGTAAACAAATAAATTATTAATTACTCCAAGACCTTAAAAAAAAAACTTTAAAACGTTTAAGACACTTTCCTAATAAGGAAACATTTTGGGTACCCTATTTCTTGCGATAAAATGGTTTTATTTTGAAAATTAAGCTCCGGTAACCACTTTGTAACACCCTTTAATGAATTCTCGAACATATTAAAATAATTTAAAACACTTATAAAACTTTCAAAAACTAATTGAAATAATTTATAAACCTTTGTTTAAATATTTAGTTCATTTAAACAATTATTAAAACTTATTTATTTAAATAATAATATACTTAAAATATAATTTATAAATACGTATTTAATACGTGAAAATTCCTCAAAAATACGGGGTATTACACTAAGAAACTACGAAGACTATAAAGCAATCACTCTCACTCCAACCCAACATGAATGACTTATGCCCACTTGTACCTGTAGCTTTCTCTTATTCTAGACAACTACTCGCCAACAATTGGGTCATTGTAGGCCCAAGTCCAAGAAAAGCAATGCACACAAAACAAACAGTCAGCAAAGCTGAATACATAACTACTAAAGACTATGCAACATGATTAAAATAAAATAAAAGTAAAAGATACATACATCTTCACTTATGCATAGTCTCGACTTAGAAAAATTAATTATTATATTTAATTGTTGGATTTCGCATCGAACGGGATTCGTTTCTTTTAAAATCGCCCTATTGAGCACCAACTTGGGAGCAACACTAAGAAGGTATTACCTATGTCACATAAAGTGACATAATTCCAGCGCATTAAAAATATAGAAGAGTACAATGTCCTTTACTCTAATTAGAAGTCATAGGTCACAGTTCCGTACGACTCCCCCCATTGTTCATACTCAAAGTCTATACATTCCAAGAGTTTTTGTGAGAATCATGTATCACTTTACGTGATTAACAAGTTCAACGATATTATGACTCACAAACAACATCACAAAAAAGCATGCATAAAACCAAAAAAGCCATATTAATAATCTTTTATTTAAAGTGATTCTACAAATAATCTTGTCTGTCCATTAATTAAACGAAACTTCCTTTACCACACATTAATTGTGAGTGGCAAACTAAATTCCTTTTCTTTGACCACCCATTAAACTGTTAGTGGCAACATGTATATAATTATTTGCTCATTAACTTCTATCAATTATGTGAACAAAAATACACAACTACCTTTGTTGTTGATTAATTAAACAACTAATCAAGTTAACTAACTTTCTTTTCTTCTTTGCAAAATTATTGGCCAACTTTATAGTAAATATAACAATCCAATTCAATCGTGAAGAATTTCTATTACTATAGATGTGGAATGTCAAAACAATATAAATTCACACTACTCATACTTTCATAAACTTGTCAATTCACAATCAAATCAAGCGACAACACACATATCAAATAAGATCAACCAAGCATGAGTTCTAATTCTATATCCTCCTTTAGTACTTACGTACCTTGTGTTGTAGTGGTGAACCGCTACAACTTCTAGAAGTCACCTAATTCGAAGCCTCCTACGTAGACAAAATCGAATCTAAATTAAAACCTTTTTGACTAAGTTCTACAACAATAAGAAACTAACTTTCTACATTGGAATGTTGTCCAAAACCTTCCCTATATGGTCTCTATTCAATTCCATACTTTATTTTAATTTTTCCATTGCAAAATACTTGATTTTCGGTAATTTTCCAAAAATGGCAGCATTGTAAAATTCCACAAAAACACTTAAAAACCTTTCTAAATATCATATTTTGATCATAAAACACTATGGTTATATCCTAAGACCAATATACAATACTAATTAGATGCATTAAAAATAACTATAACTTACTGTGTCACAAGCTACTATTTTATTAGGCATAAACATGTGTTAATAAAAATTTACAGCTTTATTTATTCATTCAAAACTCCATAATAATTATAACTTATTGTGTCACATGCTACTTTTTATTAGGCATAAACATGTGTTAATAAAAATTTACAGCTTTTCAAAACTCCATAAAAACTCATCTAAACATCATAAATCCATGATAAAAACTCTTTTACAATCTACTATTGTCATCATCAATCAAATCTATGCTTTAGGATAATTTTTCATAAGATAAAACATGTTCATAGTATTTATACCATTGGTTATCATGATTATAAAATTTGGACAGCACAACAATATAATTCAACTTTAAAACGTTTTAAAATCAATCTAAACTTCATAAAATCATCATAAATTCACCCAACAACAATACATGATCATAATATTGAAGTTTAAAACATTAAAAACCCTAAAATCATGAATTTCATAAAATTTCATGATCAATCAAATAAATTCATACTTTACACTAAATCATAACTTTACACTAAATCATAACTTTACAAAAACATGATTAAAACTATAGAAACATGATTAACCATACTTATAAACATGAATTTACATGATTGAATTAAAAAGAAAAGAAGAATTCTTTTTATATAAGAAGCTCGAAAATACCAAAATTGGGGAGGAGAGGACCGGCGAGGGTGGTGGCCGGTGGAAGGGGCACCTGTGGTAGGGTGCGCATGGCGGCAGAAGTGACAGCGAAGGGGACAGTTGCCGGCGAGGGAGCTCCAGCGAAGGGAAGAAGAGCAATGAATTTTTTTTTCGTTCCGGAAAAACCGAACTCTTTTATTATTTTTTTTCCTCTCAAAATTTTTGAAATCCTAAAACTGTAAGATTGCAAATTAAATATGACAATTTGGATTTTAAGTGGTATTTATAGGCCCCAATGTAGAATTTGGTGCAATTACATAAATACCCTTAATGTTTGAAATTACTTTTATTCCCTTGTTTTAAAACAATTTAGGAAACTTTAAAAATTCTATTTTTAGGAACGTTACAAAATATTTAATAAAACGTCAAATAACATGAAATATTATTTATAAACATATAATAATTACTTTGATTAATATATATTTAAATTTCCTTTGTTTCATATTTTTATTGAACTTAATTTCTCAATAAATAATATTAAAAACTTATGTATAAAATACAAAAATAACTCTTTCAAGTATGTGAATATATGGGGCATTACATTCAGCGTAAGTATAAGGAAAACCTCTGGTATAATGGGTTGGAAACTCTTGATATGGTTTACAAGATTGGGATACAAATCGAAGACGACTTGATTAAGGAAAGCAAGAACAAAGTGGTTGCCAAAAAACCCGCCTACACCAAAGGCTCCTCCTCTATTCAAGTTAGCTATGTCAATGAAATCCATGCAGTTGAATCTTAGTCTTGGACTCAGCCTTCGAGACCCCACCTCGCCCTCGACGTGCTTACACTCCTTTGGGTATGACCCATACTCAAGCATTTGAAAGGTTGCTAGCTAAAGGGAAGATCATTCCTAGGGGTCCTACTCCCGATCCACATATAGAGAGCAAGTCACAAAGGTGGGATGCCACCAAACATTGGAAGTTCCATCAAGTCCTAGGCCATGACACCGAACAATGTTGGACCCTAAAGAATCCTCCCAAAGATATGGTAGAAGATGGTAAACATCCTATTCCACCTTGGGAAATGAAGCCGAACATCCAAACCAATCCTCTTGGGTCCTTCATGATCGAAGTTTCCTTTCTACCGATCCTCTCCATCTAATCACTCCTTCGAAAACATCTACACATCTGCATAGTATGCTTACATCGGGGGGGGGGG